>VZUI01082502.1:0-26940 GCA_013401135.1 Cettia cetti
GTTTGCCCCCATCCAGGTGCAGCACCTTGACTTGGCCTTGTTAAACATCATGAGATTCCCTCAGGCCCAGTTCTCAAGCCTGTTCAGGTCCCTCTGGGAGGCATCCTGTCCTTCAGGTGTGTCAACTGCACCACTCAGCTCGGTGTGACCTGCAAATGTTCTGAGGGTGCACTTGATCCCTTCATCCCTGTCATTAATGAAGATATTAAGTATTATAATTTATTATAATAATAAATAAGGTTCCAGTGCAGACCCCTGAGAGACAGCATGCATCACAGATGTGCATCAGGACTCTGAGCCATTGACCACTGCCCTCTGGATGTGGCTGTCTAACCAATTCCTTATCCAGCTAAGAGTTCACTCACCAAGTCCATCTCTCTCCAATTTAGAGACAAGGATGTGGGGAATCAGGTCAAAGGATTTACAGAAATCCAGAGAGATGACATCCCCTGTAAACCTTCCCCTGTCTACTGATGAAGTCACTCCATCATAGAAGGCCATCAGGTTGGTCAGGCAGGACTTGCCTTTCGTGCAGCCATGCTGGCTGTCCTGAATCACCTCCCTGTTGTCCATGTGCCTTAGCAAAGCTTCTAGGAGGAGCTGTTCTATTAATCCTAGTACGATTTCTCACTGCTGTAATACAGTGACATAATTAGAGATCACTCTGAAATTTGTTTTGCATAGTGACAGTGCATTTATGCTTTTTATTTTGCTACCTCTATTAATTTTACTATAGAAACAGAGATAAACTTTCCTGATAAAAATGTAATTTTTTAAACATATATTGACATTGTCATTACAATGCTCATAGTACATTCGACCCAAAGCAACATGAAATTACTCAGTCTGAACAATATGACATTTATTTAAATGAAGTGAATTGCTGAAAAAAGTCAAAAATAAATGCAATAATATTTCAAATTGCACTAATGCTACATTGTAAATTTTGCATCTTGTTAAGTGGTTTAAACACATTTTCAGCCATCTGCTCTGCAGAGCCAATGCAGCTGTCTTCCCAATCAATGTTTATCTCTTATTTCTGTTTCCTACAAATCTGGAATACCCCAAGGAGCTCCAAGAGTTAATATTGTATAAACTACTTCCTAAGATCAGTCCAACTTTTTTTTTTTTTTTACAAAATATGAAGTACACTAACAAAAACTCATTCAATCACACAGGCTTTAAGCAAGTATTAGTACTGCTAATGAAATCCTATCTCTGGTATTTAGAGGAAAAGCAACTCAAAATGCTTAAAACCTGTTCATTAACTTGGAAAATACTCCCAAATATGCTTTTTTTTCAAGCAGGACTAAATCAAAATATTATGCGTTCTGTGACAGTCTTTTAGTTCTCATTCAAACACCTTTGGCTAAATTATTTTAGTACTCGTGGACAGGCTTTAGATGGAAAAAGAACTAAAAATATTAAAATGTCATGCAACTATTTTTGTATTTTTTAAAATATTTTTATTCTTTATCATGTTTCTGGGAATGGTAACCTGCATTTCTGACATATCCTATGTGTTTGTGTAACAGTAATGAAGTAAATTAGTTCAAGAATCATTAGAATGTTTTCTCTGTAGCTCCTCTGTGGCAGTATTTTTTCTTCCATTTCATGTAACATTTCCAACTGGCTGCACTAATTTCATAAACCTAGATAACACAGTAACCTTGACAGAAAGCAATGAGAAAAAAATGCTTGTGCAGTAAATACCACCAAACAGAAATGTGTAACATCGAGTTAGGGTTGTTAGACTATGAGTTAGGAGAGCTCAGCAGCTGAAAAAGCTCAAGCTGCCAGGGAGGACGCAGTCAGTTGCTCAACCATCCATCACACTTTGCTCTCCACTTCCCCTGCTCTTAACTACATTTCCTCAGTGTCATTACTCTGAATGCTCACATTCTCACTTGTGTCCTGAAGGAGCCTTGTATTCTATCAAGTCTTTATCTTGTGATCTCTAATGAACATTAATTTGACCTTCATCAATTCTTTAAGAGCTTTATAAGGAAAGCAGTAATTGTGTGTGTGGTAACACACAGAAACATGACTGATGGAAGAAAGCTCAACTCTGGCTAATTCCTCCTCTTCCTCCCAAAAAGGTTACACCTGCAAATTTTGAAGTGAAGTGCTCAAGTCAGAAACATGTATGTTTGACTGCAAATATAAGCTACCTTTTCCTGAGATGTTCAGGAGAAATAAAATAAGTGGACAGTGGTTGCTGGTACTTGGTCTAAATGTATTGCTTTCATTGAGGAATGACAGATCCTTGATCTGCTTGGTAGTTTGTGTTTTTCTAGTGATACATCAGAGACATGAAACAAGGGCTTTACATATTTTGATTAAAGCTCTTGTTTGGCTTGCAGGTTTTTTTTCTTGTTTGTTAGGGTGCAAATGTGTATGGAATTATGGACCATGTAATTTAGAAAATGTCTTCAAGTTAGCAAATTGCTTTATATCTATGAATTCTGAAAAGTTGGAAAAGTGCCCAGCTTTTAATCAAGGAGTAGCCATGCTGATTATTATTTACATGGATACGTATCAATGCTTTATATTAATTATATATTACATGCCCTGCTGCAGAATTTTTTTGATGAAAGGCAAAATAACTTGATCACAATGCAGAAGGCTTTAAGATAAATTATGACATTTCTTTTGAAACGAGCAATATGAAACTTCATCATATTTAATAGGAAATGAGTGTAATTCTGTGAGCTACTGAACACTTCAAAGATTTTAGAAACCTATATGGTCACTGACTAAAAAAAGCTCTGGCCCAAAATTAACGTCCCAAATTTTACATCGACATCTTTATTACAAAAAGAAATAAGATACTGGAAAATATTTCAGCATTTTTAAAAAAATTTCATTTGATTTGGCTTCCTGTTACCTTCAGTATCACTGAGTAGAGTGAAGCCCACACATAGATATTTTCAAAAACTAGTCTTTCAACATAGAAAACGGTAAGAAACAATAAAGAAGAACGGATGGAACAAGCTAACGATAAGATGGAACACAAGCACCTGTAAGAGATATTTATTTAAACAGAGACCCTGTAAAACCAAGCACATATTTTTCCAACAATGGTCTGCATGCCTCTGTAAAAGGGAAATAGCATCAGTGCATGATATGTGCATTGCAAATAATCTTCTCAGAAAAATGATCATGTCTTCACAGAAAACCAAAGCTATAAGCTTGTAACTTAAGCATGTAGTGTATCAATATGAACATTAGAAAATTCAGTGGCAAATAATGAGGTACTGGGAAAAATTAATGAAATTTTTCTGCAGAAGAAAAGACAATGAATTTTAAAGCTGAGTATTTAACAGCAATTGAGTCCTTAGGACGTCATAGGCTTGCATGAATCTAAATTTAAAACAGCTTTTCTGACTCAAAAAATGGTTGGGGATTTCACTTAATAATATTACTGTTAAATGCACAATGAACCTGTGCCATTAAACGCTACTTATTCCTCAAATGAAAAACCAAAGAAGGACTTATCCACTATCTCCACCTGGAAATACAGTAAATGTATAAATATATATATAAAATATATAAATATTAGTAAATATTATTATCTATACCAGTATATACTATACAAGGTAACAATAAATTAAATTTCCATTTCTTTAAGGGTTTAATTTGGAATTTCATGAGGCATAACTCTAAGGTATTTCAAGAGGCATAACTCAAATGTTTTCATGAAAATGGGTAGTGGATTTGGGTTTTTTTAGAGGTATCATCTTTGGAGTGTTATCCTTCTGTCTTTATCTTTCTGTCTCTGTAGATGGCTGAAATGAATGGCTGAGTTCAATCTGGTAGTAACTGTGTTTGAGCACATGAACTGAAAGTATCCCATTTTTGAATATTCAAAAGAAATTCTAAAAGGTCTATTTTGAGGGAACAAAGGGAAATTAGTACTAATCAGAAACTAGAGGTTTATTTATAGCTAACCAGTATTTCTATCTAATAGTTTTTCTGTCTCAAAAATAATCTTATTTAAGAACTGATATGTACGGACATGGAGATTACATACTCACATAAACACAAATGCTTTCCAAATGCTTTCCCTCATCTAATTGATGTACTCAATGATAAAAATGGCTTGTTTTTTCCAAGGATAATAGAAGGTACTTATCCCATTTATACATATTTTTCACTTTCAAAGAATACAAAAATTTCTAATTGAAGACTTAGTGTTTAGTACTTTGTGTCTTTCCCAATCAGGTTACAATTTTTAGCTATCAAACTTGTATTTACAGCTTGCTAACTGTAACCAGGCAAAGGGGGGGCGATTTTCTGCAGATCGTAAAACTGAGAACAAAAAAGAGGTTACACTCTACCACTGTAAAAACTAGAATTATAGCAACTTGACAATAGGAGATATGTAGTTAATCTAAGAGATAACTGTTGGGAACTAAAAAAGAGTCAAAAAACAAACCAAAACAAAAAGACAAAATCACCAAACTGAAGAGTTCATGCAAATATTTATTTTAATTCTTCAGAGACATTTTTCCTAAACCATGTTATTGGAAAGTTACAAAGGTTTTCCTTTTTTTCTTTCTTCCTTCCTCTTTGAGGAAGGGCTGCCTTTTCTAAAAATCTATGTGTATGCACATGTGAACACAGTATTTGCAAATGTTCATTGCTCAGCACCTTCTATTTATTATTCCTTATTATCATTCTTTTTTTAATGCTCAAAAATCCCTGGCTACTTTTCCTGGAAGTAGAATAATATGTTATCAATTCTGCCTAGCAAAATTTTAGAGAGCAAAAAGTAATAACAAATACAATAGCCCAGGCTATTGAGTAATTCTTAGGAATGTAGGGTATATTCTCTCCAACTCAAACCAGTACATTTTTCAGATAATGCATTCACACTGAAAAATTCAGCCAAGTTTGGTTAAGATTAATATTGGGTTGGATTTCTCTGTCTTCTACAAATTGCCCATCATATTAAAGTTCATGCACTATCCCATTTCCATCCTGTACCTCATCCTACAGTTTGTTTTCTTCAAGAATAATATTATAACTAACTCAACTTGGAAATGATTCCATATATACTCTTACACGCAATAATATGTAATTTCAGAGAAAACAGAAGATGCTTCTTCACTGTTGCTGCTTTATCATATTCCTTTCTGCACTATATAATTAAACTTCAAATTGAAAATACTGAATCTATTACCTATGATGCATCTGTGGACCACTTACTGTGAATTATGGATCATGAGTGGATCATTAAATCTCATCTACATACTTAGAATAAATGTGATGGGAAGTATAAAGTGCAATGTATATATTTATAACTTGGCAGTGTCCAGAGAAGTCATTATATTTAGGTCATTGTCAGCAACACTGTAAGATTATTACCAAAAGCACTTAACCCATTAGTATAATCAAACTTAAACTCATGTTTACGTTAAAAAAACCTAAATCATTATTTTATCATTTTAATTACTATTTTTAACTAATATCCAGTAAAATGCATATGATGTTTTTCAATGCTAACATTTAGAAGCCTAAGTGTGTCAATTTCTCAAACTCCTTTACAAACCATAAATTAGATAATTTCTAAATAATTTGATACTATAATAAAATATTATATTTATTAATATAATAAATATTTAATAATACATAGTTCCTAATATGCTGAAGGAATGGAAACAAGGAAAAGGGAAGAGTAAGGGGAAGAGAAAGGACAAAAGAAACAGAATGGGGAAAGGGAATTTATTTGTGTTTTAAAGATACATAAAATTGGAACTAATCATTCTCATTAGTTTTTGGCACCTATTTAGAGTGTAAGTGCAGACAGTCATCATGTATTAATGGGATCATGCTAGACACAGAATTGACATTATTCCTACTCTTTTTCAAAAATACATTTTCAAAATACATTCAGTTGCCAATTAAAACTAAGACTCTTTGTGGAGCTTCATTTGCGTTAGTTTTTTTCCCTATTTTCAGACTAGTGAAAAAATAACATGTGCTTATATTCAGAAAAATCTGTTAAATTATAGAATGATATGTAAAGTAAAAAAAAAAAAAAAAAACCTATTCGTCTTCCTGGTCAAAACGACTAAAAGCAATATAAAGTTTTAAATGCCTAGAAATATGAAGACAAAAAACCCCAAAATTAAAATAATGAACAGCCAAAAGTTATCAAAATAACTCTTGATCAAAAAGATTAACAAGATTTATGTGACGTTTTTCCTTTTGTCAATGCATTTTCATTGTAACTGTGCTCATATTAGTAGCCTTTATTACACCCTAAAAGAAGTGGAAACTTTGAGGACAACTCAGTCAATATGAACAAAATTCTGAAAGTGTCCCAGCTCAAACATTCTATGATCCTATGATTTCCAATTTGATCAAATTTAAGCCAACCCACATTTAACTGCTTTCTAAAAATAATATTCAGTAAAATATTTGCTAAATAACCGATAATTTGAGTGGTTTCTAATGTCTTCTTTCCTCTTTCTATTTTCTTTGTGTCTCTCTAGACTTTTACACCCAAATACACGTCTCAGTATAACTCCATCTATTAAAATTGAAGGAGAAATCAGATAGATTTTTAAAATCTTTATATCTGAATAGATGCCAGTTTATCTTTGCATATTCCCATACCCACCTCACATATGTTTTCTCATCAGAGCTGAATTTACTATTGAAGTCTCACTTTTAGAATTCCATCTACTTTAGAAAAAGCTTTACTTGATGCTCTTTCAGATTTTTAAATTGTTCTCTGTGTAGAGTCACATCTCATTTATTTTGTGGACTCAATCAAAATTAGCATAAATGATGACCAAGTTAGGAATGAAAGAGTAATTATAAATTAGTAGAAAAAGCCTGGGACTTGGGCAGTGGAAAAGGAATATGTTATGAGGGAATTGGACAAAGGCAGTTATGGCATTTGCATTTTGGCCAGACTAGAAAGGAAACAACATTCTTAAAATTCTCTACACAGTCCTTTCCCTTGTAGTAGCAGAAGATGCATCTCCATAGACAAGACTTTCTGAAAGTGTGCAGGTAGGAAAGTCTCAATTGGGTCTCCTTACATGAATAAGGAGTATTTGAGCTCTGCCTGAAAAAGCAGTATGAAGGGGCATGGTGATCTAGTCCCACCTTCTTGCACTTGAAGATAGTATTTGTGTGGTTTTTGAACAAGAAGGTTTTTTTTACCTGCTGTGAAGAAATAAAAAAACCTGCCACTGGCAGAAACTTTATTCTCCATCTAGTAATGTGAAGCAGCTCCCTTCTAATGACTGTAATTCATCATAAATTCAAAATAAATTAGTCCCCATTAAAATACAGGCTTTTCATTATTTGTATTACAGATACTGCCTAAGCATCACAGATTTCTGAAGCCACCTTTCAACTAAAGAATTATGTTGACATTCTTCAGCAAGAACATATTAAAATAGTCCAATGAAATACACCTAATTCTGCGAAGATTTACCATGTGTGCTTGTGAGGAGAATATTACTGAGGTTGACTCAGGAAAGTAATATTTTCTTCTTACTGGAGGAACTATGTTTCTTCAGTAAGATTTAATATATCTTACTGGAAAGGAATTGGTCAGAACTTTGACTGATCTAGGCAATGTGTATATCTGAACACCTTGTCAGATAATTTTTTTATAACATCAGGTGAAATAACCTGGAAGAAATTCCATAATACAAATTTGTTCTTGTCTTAACCCCATTTGCCACTTCAGTTCTGGTTCTCTGAGGATAGGGTCAAGTGCTTTGCACTCAGCTTACTGTTTACATTTGAGTAAGTAAATATGAAGAGCTTCTAAATCACAATGGCAAATGTAATCTTGCACACTCTTTCCACAGGTATAAACTATGGTGCTGTGTAAAAGACAAGATAATCACTCCCACATATATTATGTGGCATGCTACTTGATTTTTAAAGAACAATACAGAAAATTAAAACAAGCATTACATTAACTAATTTTATGTTTTAATATCAATTTTATTCCCAAGCTGAAATAAAAGTTTCAAGCCTCAGAATTTTCAGTTAAATTAAAAATCTTCAAAAAACTCACTTTGAAATATGTCTAATGTGTTCTGCCATATAAATAAACAAATTAAAAATATACTTGTGTGGCATTACCATGAAGTAATTCTTCCTCTTAGCTCAAAATAATTACAAACTTTTTTTTTTAAGGTTGCTAGGTATCATGTTGCATTTCATTACCATGGAAGTCTTAGGAAACTTGCAACTCTACAGTTTCTTATTTTAATATAAGCCCAATGTGCTGTTTATTACATGCAGACAACCTAATACCCACTGAACCTCTCTCTGCGATGAACTGCCACATCTCATTCTGTGAGGTGTAGCCCTCCGAGTGATCATTCACCTAAGGGCTCGTGGTGAGCCCCTTAGAATCTTCCCTAATGTTGACAACATTCTCCTCCCATGTGAGAATCATACAATTTCACCTCACTACCTGGAAGTGTTTTGTTACAGAATGTTGCTTCAATAAATAATCCTTACAGTCACAGTGTCTGATTCTTGACTTCTCAGAGAACTTTGCAGCACTGGAATGCTATGGAATCCAATAAATTAAAATTGAAGTTAAGTCAAGTACAATTGATTTAAGGTCAAATTGTACTGTGTCCTTAAACTTTTGTTTTCCATTTATGAAGCAGAGATAAGCTTACTAACAAATAAGTAAGAAGTTTTATCTAATGACTATTTCAATAAAGTGAATACCACCAGCTTTGCTTAAATCCTGTAAATCTTCAAAGCTAGTATTCTATATTTTATTAATATTTTATTTGGGGAAAAAGATATAAATCATTTATGGATCATGTCTTTTAAAGCTGAATATAAATAAAAATGAGATTTTAATGGATGCCTCTGGAATCACTTAAGTCATTGAAGGTACACTGTCAAGGAACCTTGATGTTGCAAACACACCTAAGATGAACATACTTGCATAAATATATAAACATGTTTATATGTTCACTTTAGGTTTGTGAAAAAAAATTAATTTAACTTTGAACTTCATCAGATCACTAAGGTATTTAAAATGAAGCATTTCTTGCAGGATAAGCACCAATGCCCATACTTGGAATGGAGTCTCAGGCAGTTATTAGATGTCTCTGATAAGAGAGTAACATCACTGAAGATGTTCCTTCTCTCCAGCTTTAAACCCTTGTGTTCCTTAATTAAATGTTTAATGGTAACCCCTTGGAGACTTGGTTTCTTATGGATTGTATAGTTCCTCTAAGGACGGTCCTTAAGTTAAATATTCAGAAATAAAACCTCCTGCACTTTGTTTATTTACTTGCTGCTCTGAAAAATACATTATTCTGATGAGGCAAGTAATAGCAGACTCATACACTTTATTACATGTACTTAAAGCTTAGCAATGCCACAATATGGAGAGATTAATTCTGCAAGTTGGGTATATGCCAGTAATGCAAGTAATTTAAACCAGCACTGCTCTAGAAGTTTTTCTGAGTGAAATTTTACTTTCAAGGACGTAATATTACTCCACCTTCTAGGGAAGGCCAAATAGGACATCTGTTTCTTTCTCTTGTGCCAGTCTAATCCTGGTGGTGTCCAAATCTGGTGCAGATTTCTTGGGAAATCCTGCAAATCTGTAAGCAATATATGTGGGACAGAGAAGCTCATCCTTGTAGTAGAACTAAAAATTTCAGTCAAGTAAGTTCTGTTCCAGGAAGAGCAAAGGATTCCTCTATAGGAGAGCAGTATGAGTAAGGTTTGCATCGACAAAATTGGTGCTGCCAGCTGATACTGATAAGAGAAGTGTTTGGGGATATTGTTACAAAGAGACTGAACTGTATTTAATTTTTAAATCATTCACAGAACATAAGAAAATATAACAGATCCATTGATTTCTATCAGCTTATAATCAGCTACAGAAGAATGTAAACCTGGCCAATTATTAGACAAGCCAGTTGTGCTTTTTTCTTATCTAGTTATGGAAGAAAGGGAATTACAGGTATGAGGAAAGTCACTGCAAGGTAAGAGAAGATTTACAGCTCAAAGGTACTGTTAAATCATAAGGTATTTTTAACAGCATTAAACCTAATGCAACTGAGTCAGTGTCACTAGAACTTAAGAGTATTCAACCCATTCAAGATACAAGAAGACTGAAGAAGAAAATCAAACCTTAAACGCAACAAGCTCAAAATCCCTAACAATGTGTATGTATCTTAGATTTCAGAGTCTCTAGCCAGCAAAATATAATGTATTAGTGTAGGGCAACAATCATGTAGGGTGACATCAACTCAGATTTGTACAAAATTTGAACTTTACCTCTAGATTCTTTTAGCACTCAAAAGCCAAATAAGTCTTTATATTTTATGTGTTTCGGATATTTAGGAATGAATTTGAAATTCCCATCTGTTGACTCACAACAGAAGATGCTAGACAACTGGTCAGATGTAGGTGCCTATGCTGAGGAAGACTAAACACAGGAATCCTGTTCATATTATCGCCAGCAACTATTGCTAAAAAGCTGTAAAGATACTGTTACTTTCTTCAAAGTTTTCCAAAAGTTAAAGCTCCTTCTGGTAAGTGTTTCAAAGCATTACACATAGAAAACCAAAGGGGGCACACATTCCCATCATCAGTGAAGAACTGTTAAAATATATGTTTGAACTATATGAGGAAATCAACATCTCATTTCACAATAGAGTTCCTTTTTTAATCACATTCTTTCATTTGCATGTCACATCATAGTAGATATTCCTCCCCAAAAAAATCAGGTAGAACTGCAATGCAAATTCTTAACTGTTTCTTAACAATGAAAAGGTACCTGCCAATTTTTGTGGAAAAGAAAGATAAGAATTTCTTTGGCTTGTATGCACCACCAAAACATGTATTACCTACTAAAGCTGTATTTGTTTGTATTCTTTGACATACAGAATCTCAATAGATTATCACTATTAGCTGAAAAGGTTCTGAATCCTGAAAAACTCTTCATATGGTTTATACATTTAAACACATGTACCATGTGGTCTTTGAAAAAAAAATCTTCAAAACCAGTAAAGAATGTCTAATATAATCATACAACACATTCTAAACCATCACTTTTTTTTTAAATTTCTGTTGTTCCTCTGGCATCACCGTAAACCTGTCACTAAGTCCCTGGCACACTCACCTCTGATAATGACTGCAGAACTATATATCTTTATGAATCACGGTACATCTCAGCTGTTGCCATTTGATACTGGCTTAAAATATCTTCTAAACATATCAGCACAACTCTGTTTTCCTTGAATATACTCTCCAAAATAAACAAGGGAATAGTTCTTAGACATTCCAAAACAATGGACCAGTAAAATTCTATAATAAGTTCTTTGTAAAGCGCTGGGTTTGTTATTTCATTTGAAGTGCCGGGTGACTACAATGGTATACAGAGACTTTTCCTTCCCCACAGTTCTTCCCTGGTATCTGCATAAATGTCTCATGATTCCCAGTTGTGCAAGACCATTGTTTCATTACCTTTGAATTACCCAACACACATCACGAACACAACCATTGTATGATCCAATGAAAAACTACATGGGAACTAATCCAACACTTGCAGTACTCACAAAATAAGCATTCTTTCGTCAAAGTTTTACAAGCTCAATGAACATATCAAAGGCCTCAGTTTGTCCCTTGATACCTTTCTTAAACAAACTCTAAGTTTTAGCCTCTTAGAAAATGTTATTTATTATTGTTATACTTTGACCTATTAATTGAAACTAAGTGGAAAACAAAAAAGTATCATTTTTGCAGATAAAAAAGCTATCAATGTTGATTTACCTATTGAAATCTCTATCAAATTAAGATCAAGACAAATACAAAGTCTTACAAACTAAAAGAGTTATTAATTAATATTCATTACGTAATCCACATTGCCTACTTGTATGTAAATGAGATCTGTTTTAGTAAAAGGCTCAAGTTAATTAAATTTAAATTACCACAAATATTTCTATAGAACCATGGAATTGTTAAGGTTGGAAAAGACCTTTAAGATCACCAAGTATAACCATTAACCCAGCCCTTCCATGTTTGCCTCTAAAGCATGCCCCAGGGGATCATATGCCTCAAACCACTACCAATACCCTATGCCTGGAACACTAAAAGAGGTCCGTAGAAATACAGTGGGAACTCTGTATCATGTAATGTCTTTCTGACAATTACTCAAAATTAACACAAGCATAAAATAAAAGACAAAAAACTTCTTATTTCTCTCAGTGGAAGCATGTCCTTAGCTTTGAGACTAGCTTTCTGAGTGTATTCAGATCCCAGCAAAACCCTTTTTCCTTGAAAACTTGACAAAATTGAATCCCCAATAGACACTTAATATTTAGCAATTAGATCTTCTCTGTTCAGCAAAATGTAACAAGTTGCAGAGTAAAAAAACCAGCTTGTTCTTGTAACATAGGGTGACAAATCTATTTGAAAAGAAAACATATAAAACCATCTACAACAGATATGCTTTTTTTTCCACCTTTCTTCCCTTGACCATTTTAGAGTGTTTTCTAAACATCTAGGAAGACATCTCTTTTTAAAACATCTCTGTTTAAAATGTCCATTACTACTGCAGAACACTACCCTACAACACTGAGTTTAACTAAAACTCAAAGCCTTTCAAGAAATATAAGACAGGCTTTCAGGTTTTGTTTTTTTTAAGAACTGAACTAATGTATATTTATAATAGTTTGTTACTCATATTGACATTTGCTAGTAGGAGTCAAAATACTCTGTTCTTGTGGAACCTCATTACAACTCCTTTTTCCTTTATCTGTGAGTCTCAAATTAACTTGACATAGATGTTTTACATATATCTTTGGCTAAATGTGAAGTATTCCCTTATGCCCATGAGGCACTCAGAAAGTTAGCAAGTTCTGCTTTCAAGGGCACTCTAAATGAGGTTATTAAAATTCAATACTTTGCATATTCTGATGGGGAAAAACACTTGCCCCTGACAACAAAGAAGATAGGTCAATTTAAGAAAGCTTCTCAATCTCCATTTGGATGGCTACTGAAATCCTCGTGCCAGTATCTATAGAACCAAAATTAGAAAATGTTATTGAGGAGGAAGAAAAGTGTAAGAACCCAGGTCCTGCCCAAAAGTAAAACTCCATAACCATCTGTTGTTTGTATTACATGGATTTCACAACTGTCATCTCCACTGTGCACGCCATTTCATCTTCACAGCAATATCACCAAAACACCCACTGAGATAAAATCACAAATATTTTGAACACACCATATGATACATTTTTTTCCAAATTAATATCAGAAAAAGTCAAAATGAGGACTTGTCTATAGGTTACTTTTGTGCTGTCACATGAAAATTCTTCAAGGGTTTGCTACTGTTTGGAAACATTTAAGACTTGGATAACCTAAGCAATACTGAAGAGAAAGGAAGGTACTAAATGGTACATTTCTAAGTATGTGTGTTTTGAAAAATTATGATGACCACTCCATACATTTATACAGCATCTTTCTTCAAAGGCAGTCTAAAGATGTGTTTTGAAGTATTTACTCAGAAATATTATCCAGGATTTAAATGAACCTTTCACATTTTCTGAACTTCAGACCAGTAAGACTGTCCCATATTTCACATCTGGGTATGGATTGAAGGATTTATCAGCTCTCAAGCTAACCTTCATCACCCAACGTTATACGTATATAAAAAGTTCTTTTTGAGAAACAAACAAACAAAAGAAACAAAAACTGCAACGTGAAACTGTCCTTGAAAACATGACAGAAAAAGAGTTAAGGACCAGTGAGCAAACAAACCCCTTTTTCCCTGAGGAAATCTAAAACTCAAGGTCAGCTCTGTCTGAAATCACCAGACCTGTCACATGGCTTTTATAGTTGCCACTATGGCTCCTATCAAACCCACACTAAAAGCAATGAAAACATTTTTACTGGAAACAGATCGAGCTCTGATAAGAAACTCCTTTATCACCTTTGGCTGATAATGCTGCACAAAGTGAGAGGTTAAGTTTTGAAAAAAAGAATGAACTAAGAGAACTTGAATTCCTTAATTTTTCTGTGCATTGGAGCAAAAATATGACTCTGTAAGTATATGGATACATAATGTATTTTATATACATAAGAATACATACATGAACATGCATTTTATACATGTATCTGTTCATACACATACAGGAACACAGATTGGGCTATCACGATAACTCAACTAATTCCATTGTATCCCAGTTTCTGTCCTCCATTAACAAAAGTCTGGTGGTCCCAATCTCAGTCCCTTGGGTATAGGGATCCATCACAAACGCATCACCCTTAATTTAATGCAATTGACAGTCTCTGCTCAAGAGAGGCAGAAGAAGGAGTTACCATGGAGACTGAACGACTGCTCTTCTCCAGAGGATGCTTTTATCAAGAATGGCCTGAACAGCAGAGGCTGTGCAATACTTGTAAACCTTAATCACATCACCGGATCTTGCTTTTTGGAATGCCTTTTTAGTAAACTCTAACAAACATCAAAAGGTTGAGGGGTGGGGGATGAAGGAAGAGAGAGCTTAAGAAAACAAACAAACCAACCCCTTAAAACACAACAGAAAACAGTATGAAACTGCACTTTGTGCTAGATTGAGCGAGAAAAGGAGTTTTATATTGATTTGATTTATCAGATTTGTCACCTCTGCCTAGTGCTTTCCTAACAGGGTGAATGCTGTGCTTGACCTATTTGCTGGAATTAACCAGGACTGCAGGAGACCATATGGATTGCCAGATGGTCTGCTATAATTTAATGCCATTTATTCTAAGTATGAAGTAAGTGATAAATATAATTAACATTCTTTTAGCTCCTTATTGGAGCTTTTTTTTGAGGCATTGAAAGGTGAGTTAATACCTTGTTGCTGAAACACAGATGCCAGCTAATTACTGCAAGAGGCTGCAGCCTCCAAAGCAAAAAGTGTCTGCACACACTCTAACTTATTCACTGACCCCACTGTGATGATTAATAGGTTGAATGCTAAGCAGTAATGAGGATGACAGATCTTAGATGTTTTCAGGTTACCTTCATTAGTAGCATGATGAACAGTATTCATCACAGGTGTACATAACACACTTCATAGTAAACAATGTACCTTGTACTTGTGCCCTGAACATGTATTTCACATTACAGCACATCAAATGTGAAGAAAGAATCAAACCACCTTCAGACAGTAAAAACAATGAAGTGATTTCCTTCAGAAATGTTTTTCCGGATTGCTATTTCATATTCTGCCAGTGATTGTCTAAATGGCCTAGTTTTTAGGAAGTTGTCCTAGAGAAGCTTTGGCTTCAAAGAATGTTTATATCAGGCAGGGTCGTCATTCTCAGCATTTTAAAACCACAAGTCTGTAACAAGATATCCAAACAACTCTGCTTACTGTTCCTGTGCTGATAATCTTCATAGTAAATGTGGTTGGTGTTCACAGAATGAATAGCAAACAATTTTGTAATTTTTCATGTCAATGTACAAGTGGAGTTAATAACAGGTAATCAGAACAGTCAAAGAAGTATAAGACAAAATGCAGAAGTACTGAATCTTTTGTATTTAATAGGAAAAGTTTTGTACATTGAACAGATAAAAATGACCACAGCTAAATGTCCCCAGATTTTCATGTGCACTGTTAATAAAACCTGGGTGAACTTTGACCTGACAGAAATGGCATAAATTAAAGGCTATGTAGAGAACATAACATGACAACACCTGCACTATAGAGCAAACCTGCTTTACATTGTTAAAGGAGCTCAGGGTCAGCAAATCACAGCATACAGAAAGCAGAAAAAAAATCTAGCTTTCCAACACCTGTGTTCTTCCTGTGCTCCAGATGGGTTCAGCACTTGTTCAAGAAAGCGCTACATTAGGGTGGACTTGAATGTGATGAGACAAACCCTCTTTTACTCCACTCTTGACTGCTTCAAGTTATTTTGTCACCTGGTGAATTCTGGTGAATTCACTTGACAATTGTCACTAGTCCTAAAAAATCCTTTATATTTCTCCACCAGCATGTGAGTAACTTATGATTTTTCTATTAGTATATGAATAAAAATAGAATCAAAATATCTAAATAGCATGTTTTTGTTGACATTGATACCATTAGTCAAGATGTCTTCATAAGGTCTCTGTGATCGACAGAATTTGAAAGAAGATCCATTTTTCCATCCCATCAACTGAAAAGTATTTACCTGAGGTGCCAAATCTAATGCTATTATGGCTCCAGCTTCATTACTGTAGTCAGACGGGAAAAAGAGATAGTTGGAGAGAGGAGTCCAGACAGCCTGATCCTCTTTGCAGGCATGCTCCTTACTTCCTTGACTGCTAAGTAAGGCAGGGCCATTCATATGTCAGAGCTTTGGGAGATTGAAATAAGAGACATAAAAACTACCATGCTGAAAATGAGACTTCATTCATCCTTCATTGGACCTGAAAACACTGTACAATAGTACACAGATACCACTATTGAAAAATACCTCTTTAAAAAATACCTCTTTAATCACTCTTCAGTGATTAAAAACTTTCAGTATCAGTTTGCATTCAGCACAATGCTTTAAGTCTCTACATCTATACATTCACACATATATAAATATACATAAACACATTTATAATTGTATGCATTTAATTGCTCCATCAGTGCAAACAGTCAGATGATCCAGGTGGTTACCTTTTAACATTAAAAGAAAGGGAAATACCAGATCTGATGCCTGAATTAACATAATTCACACCTTTGTACTGTCTAAGAGTTATGCCTAAGCAGCAGCTAGCTCTCACCAATACTTAAAAGAGAAAAAATCCTGAAAAAATGAAGAAACCATGCAGAATTTAACAAGTTAGTCTTTGGGGCTGACAGACACAAAGCCTGTCAAAGCAGATTTGACACTTAGTTCTGAAACATAGCTTCATACTTTAAAATCCTTTTACATCTATCTTGTTCTTTACTGCTTGCTTACAAATAAAAAAAGGTATGAGAAGTTATGTTCACTATTCAGTCCCAAGAAAAATATTGTCTGCATCTTAGCTGTCATACAGATAGCATGTTTGAAACATCACTCTTGGCCTAAAAGAGGATTTTAGGACAAATAAGAACTAGATATAAACCCCCTGTCTATGGAGGATTACCTGTGTCTCATGAATGACCCCTTATTGCCATAATAATTTTCTGGCATTATGCTTCATTGTTGGATTTACTGAGAGGTCTCACCAAGGCAGTGAAAACCAACCAAATTTATGCCTAGAACCAGAAGAAATTCTTTGGGCATTGATTTGTTGGGAAATTATACTCTCAAAATTTGTGAATTTACGGAAAGATTGCAAAATTTCTTTTTATCTAAATTACCTAAATCTTAGGTAGAGGATAAAGAAAAGGCCCTAAGGGAAAAAAAATGCTTTAGGACCATATGAAAAAAGCAACCAAGTAATGCTATTTACTAATTTCACTAATGTCTTACCTCCTGCATACATGACAGCCAACATTATCGATGATATCCAAGCTATCTCACTATATGATGTGTGGAAGATCTCTTGTATTTCTTTGAAGAACACTGTGATGGCTTTGGGGAAGGCATAGGAAAATCCAATGGAGATAAAAGCCCCAAAGACCACAACCCATCCCCAGCCTCCATCTGGGGGTGGGTAATCTGGTGCTCCTGTTGGAGGTGGCATTTTTTGGTCTCTGTCTCTTCTCCAACTAGACTGAAAAACAAAGAAAGAAATAGCATGTCAATCTTTTTTTTCTTTTTTTCCATATCAAACTATTTTCATATTCAATAGTCCTCTGAAGGGATCATAAAAATCCCTCAGGGGAATAATCAATTTCCAGCTTTAATGGGACCACAGAACAAGAGTACCTGTTTATAGAAGCAAAGCTGTTCTGCAAAAAAACTTGTAACAAGAATATTTCCAATAGCCTAGTCAATATGTGGCAACTGTTAAAAATCACTGATCTCAGTCACAGAAGTTGTATTTGCAATTAGTCACTTATTGCAAAGTGACTAGTTTGAGTGGGTTAATTTATGTAGCTCTACCACCTACAGTGTGGAGAAGAATCAATGGAAGAAAGTTACACCTAAATTATAACTAAATGCTATAAATAAGTCTTAGTGAGACTTATTGGTACTGCAGCAAAATCATCATCAACAACAGAGAAGAACAAATTGCAAACATCTGGAAAGCAGAGATCTAAGCAGAGATATAAAATTCCCTGTCTATCCATAAAATAAATACACAATATTAGAATTCCATATTTTAAGATTTTGATGTTTTGATGTTGATATTACCTGCAGGAACAAGATACAAGTACTTGATGGTACTAATTTAGCTGTTTCTACAAATTAGAAGACATCAGGAAGATTTCCACTGGTATTCTATAATTTAGAATTGACCATAAGAGCTGCCACTACAACTGTACCTTACAGAGGTTCCAAGAGTTATAGCCAGTATATTTGGGCAGCTCAAGTCCACAAAAACTTCTAAGGCCTGAAATAAATTTCATATTGCTAATATCATCCTCACATCTAAAACCTTGCTTTTTTACATTCTGCATTACCTTTTTAGAAAATATGTAGCAGTGGAAATCCACTTTTTATTTCTGAGAATTTTTTTCCACTAACAAATCCCGTTGTTATTAAACACTGAACTGGAGCCCACTGTGGGGTTTTTTTCTGTGTAATCCATCCTACACAGACAGTATGAACTGCAAATTCTTCATTCCTCCCTGTTTCTTTCTTGGGCATTTAGGCAACTTATTACTCTTGATTGGTCTCCTGCCATACTAGTATTGAAAACTGTGGATGATAACAGTGAGTAGGTTGCTGTTTAAAATCCGTTATTACCAGCAAGTCTCTACATGATTTCTTCTGTGCCACTTACAGCATATTCCAATTTCTCACAGTAAACTGCATTAGCAGTGGGAGTGAGATGATTACCTTAACAAAAACTAAAAAAGCCCAACTATGTCAGCTTATATTTATCTCTTGGGATGGTGCCTGGAGTACTTTTAGGGTAAATGCCATGTAGCACTGCATGCAACATATGCCACAAAACAAGCAAAATGTTGCTTTTAACATTAACTATTACTGGGCTAGCCCTGTGATAGAACCCCAGTGTACTTTTGACTCTCCATTTCACTGAAGCTGACCGTTGACATCACCTACAATCTCATGTAGCTGGCACACCTCTGGGGGAAGCTAAATCAATGACTAAGGCATCTGACTTTTAGGCAAAATTTTAAAAGCCCAGGTAGTTTGGCTTCTGCACCATATAACTGAGACTTCCTGCTGGCAGCAATAGGTATCTACTGCTCTGTACACAAAGCATATAAATGTTTTCATATGCATGTCCAGAGAGAACATCTAGTATGTATTTTTTCTGCTTATCCCAGTCTCAGTGTAATGTTAGTACACAGAGAAAATCCAGGAAAACCTGGGCCTGCCACTAGAACCAGTTGCACAAACAGAAATAATTCTGGTTGCTGAGACTTAACTTTGCCAACACCATTAAATACAGTTTTGTTTTTGCTAATAAAGATCTATTAGAAGGAAGAGTATCTCAGAAAGCTCACTGTAACTTAGAGCACAAATAAAAATGATCAACTGCTTGTGCAAGAGCACAATACCTCAAATTTGTCATAAAAAGCAGAATTCTATTTCTGTGAGTTAAGTGGAAGTAAAGAATGAGTTTGCCATCCTTCCCAGAAAAGCTGTTGTCCTGCTTATCTGAGAAAACTTTTGGTTGTTTCATGAAAAGAGGTTAACTATTGTTTTCTTACACTTCAAAGGCTTGAGCATATTTGTTTTCATATTTAATATTCACATGACAACACTTCTATTGCTATTATAAATTTTTGTAATGGCAAAAAGCATCAACACATTGCTCTTCATAAAAATGGAAGGGGCTTATCAATTTACTGAGGAAGCACTCCTTTTCCTAAAAATAATACAAAAGCACTTTGAAAAATCACAGCCACCACATTACTCAAAAGAATGCTGAAGGTTCCTGAATGTCACTAATGAGTGGTTTGGAGAAATCCCACTATACCCACCTCTTCAGGGTAGAACAGGCTCTGACAGTTCAGTGCTTTCCTCCCTTTAAAAGCTTTGTAGCAAATCACAGGAGCATTGAGGAGACAAGCAAAGGGGCGTTGGCTGCTCCTTGCCTTTGCCTTAGCAAAGGCCACTGCATGGTTTTGTCTGCCAACCTACAGTGGGCATTATGCTGTCATGAATAAGAGCCTGGATCATAGTATCTCACACCTCCTGTTTATCCCACGAAGTAGAGCTAAGAATAGCTTCCCTAGTATTCCTTTATGATCATCATGGCAAATATTAGCTCCAGCCAATAGAAGGTGAAAAGGAAAAAAATGAGAAATATATGTTTCTACCAAGAAACATATTCTCAAAAACAATAAATCCAACATCTCAAATATTCCATACGTGCTCAGAACCTAAAGCAGTATTCTCTTGTAAAATCTGCACTTAATGTCCTGCCACAATCCTTGTAAAGAAGTCTCACCCACTAATATACCCAGCTCTAACCTAAGCCTAACTAGTAAGATTTGAGTAATGTAGGTACTATTATGACAAGTGCAAAATCCATTAGCAACCAAAAAGCCCCAAGATCTTACATTAGTAGATAAAAATATTAATAAAGGAAGAAGCAAAAGATGAAGGAATGAAGCAGTGAGAATCAAAATGCCTTTTCAGAACTCTTATAGGTTATTATGGGCTGTGAAGAATAAAAAGAAATATGGCCGAAATCATAAAAACAAGCATGAGTGATGATGTTCAAGTGAAGGACACAGTACCAGACTAAAATAAGAAAAAAAGAACCAGCACTTGAGTAAATAAAGATCGCCACCAGTGTTTTTAGTCAGTCATATGAATTCAATCATGTGCTTAAAGCTAGCAAGAGAGCATTGCTCGTAGTTACAAGAAATGCCTATGCCTTTATAGGCAAGCAGTGGGTGAGGAACACTGCTAGCCCTCTCCCAGGGAAGCAGCAGGGGAATAGAGACTGGAGTGGGTCCTGAGTGAAGCTGTCAATCTCACTTCTCGCTGTCAAATACACAGAGATTCTTCAGCCTTTATATACCCTGAGTCAGATGTGCACAAGGATATTCTCCTAAGCTCCTTCTAGTTCCCCTGTATAAATCCCATTTATGTAAGCAGTGAGCAAGAGCACAGCTTACTGCAATAGGAGCTGCATGTGTCTGCTAACAAATAATAGGAGAGAAACAAGAGGACACTTTCATAACATCTGACATGCAACGTTTTTATTGCAGTTTTCAGCACATTTTAACTTAATTAGGCATATGAGAACTAGTGAACAAAAGAGAGAAAGAAAAAAGGAAGGAAGGAGGAAAGAAGGAAGCAAGGATAGATGTGAAAGGAAGAAAAAAAGGGAGAAAGAAAAAAGGAAAAAAGTAGCAAGTAAGCAACATGGTCAAACTAAGACCAAATGCTACAAACAAATAATGTATCTTGATATCATTCATTGTAGACTTCAGTCAGTTCTAATCAACCTGTTCAAACTGCTCATATTCCTACCAATGCTTCATTAATATTCTGCAGTTGCCAGCTGCCAGAATCAGCTATCAATACAACAGCTTGTCAAAGACCCTTCTGAGAAGGGTTTATATTGTTCTCTTGTTTGCCAAGACTGATTTTACTGGGAGTTTTAGTTTTGGTTTTCTGCAATGTTAGAGTAACCGTTTGTTTTCCTGCTTGCATTCTGTCTGCCTTGTCCTCAATGTGCCCCATCACCACTTGACTCAGCAGCCACATGTCACAGACTAAAAGAACAGGCATGTGAAAAATCTGTCCCCAGCTGCTGCAGGATAGTAGAAATACTTGGCATTCGTGTACTGCCCTCCAGTTCCAGACAGTAAGCCAAGAACCACAGAATGCTTTGCAAACTTGAGCAAAAGCAGTCTTATAACATCCCTGTGAGGTGACTGGGAAGTAATAATCCACTTTTAGACATGGGAAACAAATGTAATAACAGACTGAGTAACCTAAGTCTTGTCCTAGATCAGTGTCAGAGCTGGCATACAGACTAAAGTCCAAATAAGATGTGAGTTATGGTTGATGTGTATTTTAGAATCTCATTTAGCAGCAAATGCAGATTAGTTGTACCACTTCATACTAGAGCTGGGAGCCCAGGTGGGGTACAGTGGGGTGGGGCACAGTGTTTGCTTTTTTGGTTTGAATTGCTCCAACTTACCTTTAACACATGTTAATTACACTGCTGTATTCAAAATAAATGACTTTGCAATAGCATTAGAACATAACGAGTTAAATAAGAATTATATTCTTATCAAAGATCCTTGCTTAAATGCCATAAGTTTTTCAATTTTCATTAACCCCTCTTAAATGCATTCTAAGCAGGATGACAGAATAGCAGGTACCATCTCATCAAATGGAATTGCCTCACCCACTTCTACAAGTTATTGTCATAATCTTGGGAAAAACTTTGAGCCTATGAAGAAAGATATATCTTGTTAATTTTGTGAGAAGGCTTTGCTCTACTTGTGATTTTTTTTTTTCCTGGGGAAAGGGAAGATGAGTAAAAACTGTAAGGTAGCAAGAGAGTCTGTTCTCTGCTCTTAGCTCTACCTCCAATCAGGAGGTAAAGTATCTCCTAAGGAGCTTTGGTACCTAGCCTTAAAGAACAGGCTAACTGTCCTGAAATAGGAAAACAGTCTCCTTTTTGTCTGTAATCAGAGACTAAGGGGTATGTGGTAAATAAAACCCAGGTAGATGAAAGATGCACTCAGAGTTGGACTTCACTGCTTTTTTTTCACTAGGGTCTAATCTTCAGGACAAATATACCTATGTGAGACCAAAACTACTAAAAATGTGCCCAGGCTAGACAGCATTTTAGAAAGATGTTGGATTTTGTAAAGATTCTCTCTACAGGCTTGAATCTAAGGGTCATGTCTGTAAATGCTTTCCAGACTTTCATGTGACAGTAAAATAACTTACATATAATATATTGCATTAAATTTTATTTAGAGGGCTAATGTTAGAGTTTTCTACTCTTGCTAAAAGACTAAGAAAAAATAATATCAAAATCACCATTGTTACTTAAAGCCTATTTCCTTTCATTCTTAAAAATATATCTACAGGTATTTTAAGTCTAAATCTCTAGCTTATTGAGAAACAAAACTTTTTTTTTTTTTTCTTGAAGAGCAGATGAAGGAGCTAGCTCGAAATATTTATATCTATGAAACAAAAATGCAATTATTTGCAGTTAAGGATCAATATTGTGGTGTACTTGTCATCCCACTGAAGCAGTAACAAAACAAATGCTTGAAGGAGTGTCAAAAAGTAAGAGCCCCTCACACACCCAAGGCAGACATGCATATCATTGTTCCAACTGTCTAGGAGGTTGGCAGAGGCAGGCTCCATGGAGGGAAGCAGAAAAGAGGGAAAGGCTCATGCTGTAAGATAAAATTAAATGAGGACTCCCCATAACTTTCTTTCTTCTTAGAGTCTAGCATTTCAATGGGCTGATTCTTAGGAATGGCATCAATTGGGCAGATAATTGGATGTTACAGCAAAAACTGTTCACAAGGATGATTGCAGATCTGAGCTCCTGATGGCTGTGGGAATATTCACAGAATTACAGAATATGCTGAGTAGGAAAAGACCCACAAGGATCATCAAGTCCAACTCTTATCCCTGCAGAGGACATCCCAAGAGTAACATCACACACCTGAGAATAATGTGCCAACATTACTGTCAGGCTGGTGCTGTGAAGCCTGTTCCACTGCCCAATCACCCTTTGGATGAAGAATCTTTTTCTAATATCCAACCTAAACATCCCCTGACACAACTTCAGGTCCTTCCCTCTGTCTGTCACTGGACACCACAGAGAAGATATCAGTGCCTGCCCCTCCTCTTCCTCACGAGGAAGTTGTAGAGTACAAAGGTCCTCCTCAGTCTCCAGTTCTCCAGGCTGGAGAGTTAAATAAGACCTAGTGACCTCAGCCACTCCTCACACAGCTTCCCCTCAAGGCAGTTCACCATCTTTGTTACCCTCCTCTGGACACTTTCTAATAGTTTAATGTCTTTTTTATATTGTGGTGACCAACACTTTTCACAATATTCAAGCTGAGGCTGCACCAGTGCAGAGTGTATTTGAAGGTCTAATTCACTTTGACCAAGAATAAAGGCACATCATATAATTCCTTTCTTCCTCTTAAAAGACTCAAAATAGGATTACTGGCACAGAAGTGAGTCCTGAAAGACACTTCCCTATAAAAAGCAAAAACATATAAATTACACTGTTAGTATAATTAAAATTGCATTTGCACTACAGCCAAATGTCATTACTAAGTCAGTAACTAAAGTGAGGATTTCATAGTACTGGAACGCCCCTCTGAGAAAATTATATTGTAAATATATTGGAATTGTTACATCATTGAAATCAGATTTGGAGTATTGCTAAGTCAGTAGAGAGATGGCTAACACAATCTATCAAAACTAATATGAATGCAGTATTTATAATTTATTTGAGCTTTGTTGCTGGGTTTGGTTTTTTAGTTATTTTTTATTTTAAACTTCATATGTTGTGCTGCCACATTCTCCTGGGAATCCCTTTATCTGTATTCACAGTCACAGCTGGTCTTCCATATTACCTTTTTTTCACTGTTTTTAAGGGAAACCTATACGACTAGCTTACTCTGGATGACTAAATACCTAAATGACTAGAGCTAAGTGAAATGAATTCCAACCAAAGTGTTTGCAATTCTGTTTTAATTACTTCAAAAAGACAGTCAATAGAATATCTCACCTAAATAGGTTGTCACTCCACCCAAATTGAAGTGCACTGAAATAAACTGTTGATGGCTAAATTGAAAATGCCAGTGATCCAGTCTGAAGAATTAATCAGATTTAACAATAAGTTGATTGAAGTTGATGAAAAATTCTGCAGACCTGAAAAAAAAAAAAAATAAACCACCAAACTAATCAACCTTTCAAAAAAACCCAACCCAAAACCTTCTGCCATTAAAGAACTAGTTTTAATAAGCTCAGATAAATCCTTTTTAAGTCAAAGTCTTAGCTCCCTATAGTGTGAGAGTATTGCTAAACTTATTCATTTCTAACCACTCATACCATCTCTTCAATTCTAGCACTACTCCCTCATATTTAAGTATGGTGGTTACCAGCTTTACAACTGGATGCTTGATATTTTAACTCCTTTTAGATCAATATTGAACAATTTTTGGTAATATTAGCCTTTCAATTACATCAGCACACTCATCTTCTCTAAAACTCACACTGAATAAATGTTTTAAAAAGTCTTCCTAGAATAACAGAGATCATGTAAATTTGGAGCTGTATGTTTGATAGGTATTCGAAGAATTCTGATGTTCGGAAGCAGGGAGTTATAAATTCATGCAATTGTAATATTTTATAAATGGAAGAACAAGGGTTTTAAGTCACTGTTAATGGAGTTATCTGCAAAGCTGTTGAACATTGCTTGAAAAATAAATAGCATAATCTTTCTAAAGCAGCAGATTTTCCATTATCAATAATAACACATATTCATTTTAATACCATTCTTTCAATACTAAGCTGCAGGAAAAAATATCAATTATGGGAAAAGCTAGCCTATTCTTAGGCTGCACCACTAGTTAATATTTTCAAAATCTAAATTTGTACCTTTTTTACATAAACATATAATTTGGAAGTGGCAATATTTAATTCATTTATTGCTGAAGATAATATTCACATTCATCTGTGAGCTGAATAGGTGCCATTAGGAAGACAGAAAAGATTCCAACTGAAATTCTGCTGATATTAATTTCTGTAAACTTTATGAAAGAATCAGAATCCAACCCCTGGCTGTCTTCTCTACTCCAGTATTACAGCCCAGTGTATTTTCTGTATATGTCCTACCACTCATTTAAATCCCGGCCTAAAAGAATAATCTCCCACATACTGGGACAATATTTTTCTTCTATTCCCACCCAACTCATGACTCCCATGGGTGGAAATAGCTACTAATGCTTAAGTCTCAGTGACAACTACTTAGATTATGTAATAGGAGCAAACTGATCTGGATTCTGTTCCTAAGAGCATATGACAGGGAATATATAGCAGGCCAAGGCTGGGAAACAACTCCAGACTGCAGAGGTTTATACAGGGTTCACATTTCATTTTTTCCTGCCAATGTGGAAATTGTTACTAGTTTAAGACATTTTTCTCTGTTACTAACAGAATGGACAAACTTAGGAATGCTTCTGATGACACAGTCTTTTAGAAGTGTGAACTGGGAAAGCTACTAAATTACAAATCACCTTTCAGCAAAGCCACAGTTATCTTATATACTTTATAGAAAAATAAGTAAGGCAAGAGGGAAAGGGGCACAACTACTAAAATTTGCTATGAGGAAAAAACCTTTTAAAAGAAATTACTTGGGGATCACTGCATGTTGAAAAAAACAGCAAAAATTCTGAAATTCCGGGTATCCAGTGTGAAAACCTCCCCAGAACTCAGGTCGTAAGGAAGAAGCTGTTCAGTCAATACAGATTTTAAAAGTTGTGTTAGAGTAGAGGAAGTAAGCCATCTATTTGTACGAAATAAAACTAAAAACATATAGATAATTGAAACTGAAATATCCAATTGATTCAACTGTGCCTGTTAACTGTAACTGTGCTTGATGCGTGAGATCTTCTGCCAGTGAGAGTTAAAATGTGAGTCACTGATTCCAAACACAATATAGCCAGAAAATAAAGTAATCCAAAAGTCATTCTGGAATTACTAAAACATATTAGGTTAGAAAAAAAAAGAGAGTTAGAGGAAAAGTAAGAAAGAGAGAGAGGAAACGAGGAAGAGAGAAAGAAAGAGAGAGAGAGAGAAAAGAAAGAAAAGAAGAGAAAAGAGAGAGAGAAAGAGAGAGAGAAAGAGAGAAAGAAAGAGAGAGAGAGAGAGAGAGAG
>VZUI01082516.1:0-31308 GCA_013401135.1 Cettia cetti
AAGGAAGGAAGGAAGGAAGGAAGGAAGGAAGGAAGGAAGGAAGGAAGGAAGGAAGGAAGGAAGGAAGGAAGGAAGGAATTCTTCCCATAGCACGTTGGCAGGGAAAGAGGAGGGGAAGCAAGAAGTGCACGTGCAGCCTTGTGTTTCATGTTGAGGTGCTGTGCTGGGCTGCACCTGGGGGTGGTGAAGCTGCCGAAGTGCTTTGATTCAGGATGAGAACCCACCCACCCCCACATCCCCCTGCCACTCCAGGTCCCAGCCAAGCCTTGACAGCAGTCACAGGTTAGCAGCTGCACTGTGTCTGTGCACGGGCATTGTAAAGTGAGGGGCATCTGATTCCTGCCATTTCCCCCGGTCTCGCAGAGCACAGCTGCTCCTTCCCAGCTGTGTATATCACATCCCAGCAGCAGAGGCCTTTGCCAGTGGGATATCACTTCCCTACTCCCGTCTAGCAAAAAGCAGACTTGTCCTAATCAGCACTGTCGCCCTGCTTTGCAGAAGCATTGCAAGAGCTGCTGGGGACGGCTAAGGCCGTGCACCTGAGGGCTAAAAGCCGAAACGAACAGGGTTTGTTATTGTCTCTATGCAGAGGCTGTAGCTGGAGATGGAGGGGATGCTGCGCTCCCGCAGCCTCCCGCGGCCAAAGCGCCGCTTCCCGCGGGCTCTGCCCGGCCCATTCCGCAGCGTCAGGGTTTAAGGGTGAAACCATTCTCTGACCGCCCTGGCTGACTCACACTGAAAGAGAAAAGCAGGAGTTCCGGGGAAGCCGAGGCTTTGAAGGGAACCTCTGCTCTGGGAGCCTTCGTTGCCCTCTAGTGACAAGCAGGTGACAGAGCCCAGAGATGCTCCTCTGGCGGCAGGCCAGAGGAATATAAAAGTAAAAATCATGAAACAAACATGTACCGTTAACCCTCTGGGCTTCTTTAGTGTTCATCCCCAATGATATTTGGTAATAAGATTTTTTTATTAGTGTCATTAATTTATTAGCTCTTTAGGAGGGATACCTTTTTTTTTTTTCTTGGATGATAGCCTGTTTTGTTATGTCTAAATAGTTACAATATTCTTGCTGAAATAATAAATAATGGAACAGTAATGACTTTACTACTAAGAATTCCATGTGCTAGTTGCTGAGATCAGCTGTGATTGAAATTCCCATTATCCTCTTACTTCCCTTAAGAATGTTTCACAAATAGTTTTCCCAGCATGCTGATAAGAGCCTGGGTGGAAGCAAGTGATAATCACTGAAGGGTTAAAAAAATGCTGTTGCTGATACAATGTTATCTGAATTTCTGAAATATTGCCACCTTTACCCTTGGTTTAGGTGGTAGTTTTACATCACTATACCCACACCAGCCCTGGGACTGATTTCTGTGTCTTACAAATCACAGGCCACAGACAAACCTTTTTTTTATTGCTTATTTTCAGGTTCTATTTTGTATGATGAAGGAATAGGCTCATGTTCACTGGATTTTCCTGTGTCATCTGTAGCTTCTCCTTTTAAGTGACATGTAACCATGGACAGCCTTGCGCCCCTGGTAGAGAGCTGTGCCCCGTGCTCTGCCAGAGACAGGAGCTCAGTCCCTGGTTTTGCTTCTTGGCCCTGAATCTCTCAGGATAAGATACTTGTAACGCTGTGTATTTTTCAGTGCGTGGTGACCTGCTACACTCTGCTGGTCAGTGATACTGATGACCTGCTAAATGAGGCAGAGTAAAACTTTTGGCAAGGGTAAGGCATGCAGCACCAGGTGTTTCTGTCCCACCAGTATATGTGCCACCCAAAAGCTGCTCATGTCTTTTGTTCTAGAAGAGGGGAATGCAACTGCATTTAGAGGCTCTTTCAATAGAAAATCAGCCCACAAATATTGGAAGACCCTTGGTCCTTACATTTTAATTGCAGTTTTTGTACAGGACAGGGAAAAAACTTACGAGAAGATATTTCATGTTTTATTCTGCTAAGAATAATTCCTTGTCTGTACCTTGAATTCTTTCTTAAAATGATCACAGTCAGAGGTTCACACCTTACACCAAAAATCTTTTTGTTGCCTTTCTCAGTCTTCAGAATATTTACTTTTACATTATCATTAAGCCAACTCACATGAAAAATTTTCAGTTCCTGATGAGTCATAATCATCAGTACAGCGCTTCCCACCCTGACTGTGGCCACAGGAGTCATTACCACAAACCCTGCAGTTATTTATGATGTCCACTTCTTAGAACACAGTGTCCCTTCACCCTTGACTCGGTGTTTGACTGGTGAGAAGCAATCACCCGAGTACAGAGCTCCTCACAGGTCATTCTGTGTGTCTTTGTAGATATACTGAAAGGTCACAGGGCCACAGTTCAGAAGGTCACAGGCACATAGCCCTGTGTGAGCCAATATTTACTTCTACAAGTAATCATTTGCCAATGCTGTAACATCCTGGGACTCAGCATCTGCTAGTGGTTCTGCATGTCAGATCTGCAACAAGGCCACACACTGTGCTTGTCCCAGTCACACATCACAACAGGTTTCACCTCATCTCTGATGATGCACAGCTCTTCCTAGGCCTGCCTGAGGAATGCTTTTCCTTTCACCTATCTTCCCCAGGCTGACAGTGATGTAAGTGCACAGAGCCTGGAGTTTCTGTGGAAGTTCTCAGGTCACAGAATGCATGAACCTACTTGAGCTCTAGACCATGAAAATTATGGACTGTACATTTTTGACTGCATCAAAAGATAACATGTACAGGTGCTGATAGTCTGCATCAACCTGATTAATTGCATAGTGGATTTAAAAATGGGCTGGTACAGAATTCCTGTCTGTCTGTGAAGAAGCTGTTGATCTCTGGATCGTGCATTCAGAATTAGAACCATATGACAGCAATTTATCTATCTGCTGTCCTAAATATGTTGGCTCAAAATTCATTTTGTTCTTCTAATAAAGATGAAAGAAACCAAATTACAGATAAACAAAAGGGCAGATATTTTTCATGGTCTTAGAGGAGACAGCAGTACTAAACTTTATACAGAACAAAAGAGAAGAGAAGCTCTACATTATCATGGGAGTGTAATGGGGTTTAGAGTGGCACAAATTTTTTCCTCTGCACGTAGCAACCAAAACTCTTGATGTTCATAGTACAGAATGTTCAGCAATGTTGCTTCAAATCCTGTAGTGCAATAGGTGTAGGGAGTAGGATGTGCTTTGTTTCCAGGCAAAATGAGATATTTACCATATCTCTATAGTGTGAGAAACTCTGTAAAGTCCCTTGTCCATTTCCTTCTGCTTTGTAACTCCTGAGTAAACTTCCCAATTCTTGATGTTCATACTTCTGAATAAATACAAAAGTATATATAATGGCAGTGATATTTGCTGTCAATATTTTCATTGTAGGCATCAGAAAGCTTGCTAGTCATCAGCAGATTAAAGGCTGCAAATGTGAAACAGGTGTGGCTTGCTTTACATATCCCTTTTGCATTTTGTTAAATAGTCGAGTGACAAAACCAGAAAGGAAATTTAGAAGTCAAGACTCATTCTAAACCTTCTTTTAAAGTAATCCAATTTACATAACATATAAACATGGAGTAATTCAGCAGCTTGAACCCAAAGGTAGGAGCTCTGATCTCTTAATTATAACATGGAGCATTTTGCATATGTCAGTTAAAGTTTCCAGGTCTCATTTTCCTGGTTTGTCAAGCAGAGAAAATAGTAATTACCCTCATCGTAGGGTTCTTAATCCCTTTTAAGGATTTTTAAGCACTATAAAAAAGAAAAAATACCCTGTGATGGCATTCCTAGTAGCTATGTGGTTCAACTGTCTGCAGCCTGGAGGATTTGACTGCTTACCAGGGGCTGCAGTAATGAGGGTTTCAGCCACATCTTGATGAGCTGTTATTACTCAGGACACATCTTTAGCCTGATGCTGAGTTATGAGAACTGCTGCCTTCACCACTGAGAGTTGTGCAACTTCCTTCTGGCTTCTAAAGTTGTTGTTTCCAAGGAATTCCTTTCTTCTGGTAACTGGTAATGGTTTCTCAGGCAGCAAGTCCAGATGCTGCTGACTGTTTCACCTCCTCCTGTTTTATTTTAATGTTAATGACACAATAGAAACAGATCACATCTTTTTTTTCCTTCCAGAACTTTTCCATATGAAGAACTTCTCTCAGTTTAAAGTGTGGGTGCTTGTTGGAATCAACTGAAAGCCAAGAGGCATCATTCATTTTTCAGTTCTTCCTGAAGGAAAGATGGAAGAAATATCTGTGGGCCAGAGGAAGAAGAGGGGAGCTAAGGACAGCCCTGCTCTGGCCAGCCCAAAGCAGCAAACGGCAGCAACTAGGCTGTGTAGGAAAGATATCACACCAAATTTTTGGTAACAGTTTTACCTCAAAGACTGATGTGCTCAGAAAAAACGGAGAAAACTTCCACTCATGTTTGTGTTTTCCTCTTAGCTCACCCGCTCAGATATTAAAATACGACGTATAATCCTGCTGGAAGTAAACATTGTGGTAGACACCTTTTCAAAAGGAAAGAGTAGCATTTGCATTCCTTAAAAGAAGTAATAGTAAATAAACACTCTAGGCAAAAGTAGCTTGAGAATATGAGATCCAGTTGGATAAAGCAAGGCTTGATCTCCTCTTGCAGTGTCCTAGAGTGGAAAATTGATTTTTCATGTTGTACACTCAAAGGCTTCATTCTGAGTAAGAGCATGCCCAGCTGATGGGTTGAGAGTATTCAATGCAATTATTTAACCTAACAATCTAATTATCAGTCGCTAGTTTAGGGTTGCAATCAATCATCAATTTGCTATTTATTAGCTCAGCAAACAATACTAATATTTTAATTAGCTAACTAGTAAGTGGTGTTTCAGTGAATGGGGGGTTTCAACCCTTTAGAGGCCTTGAGAAGTACAAAGTGCAGGAAAGCACAGGGTGCTCGTACCCTGTGGTTTCCCCCAGCTCCAGCTGCCTGGTGGGGCGATGCAGAAGGCAACTGTGGCAGGAGGAAGGAAATGGGATCCCAAAGTGGATGAACAGGATGGAGAGGGGCGGGGACCAGGTGGGAAGAGTTGGGAAGCAACTGAGTGAGAAGAGCAAAAGCATGGGGTAAGTATCATCCAGGAAGGAATAGAAGAGTGGGGAGTTGTGTCCGGTATGGCTGAAGGGACACAGGAGGAAAGGAAGAACCCCGAGGGAGCTGGCTGGTTCGGGGCTGCCCGCCCCGCGCCCCCAGCCCGGGAGCAGCCGCGGCGCCGCCCGTGCTCCGAGCGCGGTCTGCAGGTGGTGCCATTGCCTCGAGAAACTCCCGCCCGGTCTGCCGAGACATTGCTCGGCGTGGTTTAATCACAGACACCGAAACCTCCCCCCCCAAGCACTGGTTTGATGGCAGAGCAGGTAAGAGGGTTACCCTAATCTTGGTTTCTTCCTAAATGCCCCCTAACCCTTTGATAAGCGTAGTAAATCCCCAGGTCGCAGCACTGAGAGCTGAGCCGTCGTTCCTGGAGACGGTGATGTAATTGCTGGTGTTTTCCTTTATCTCATCTATATTTTAATTAACAATTTCAGACCCTGCAGTCAGACTTAATAATCTGTACAGACGTCTCCTGTTGCAGATAATGATCAGATCAATTCAGCCTGAGGGATGCAAGCAGAATGTGCACACAGATTCATGCAGTATGTTACACAATCAGCAGAAAGAGACCAAAATAGCTAAAGAAATAAAAAATTCATGTTACACAGTGTTCTTTCCAAATGTTTTAGGTTTGGTTTTGGGTTTTTTTGTTGTTGTTCTTCGTTTGTTTTTATGTGCTACTATGAAATAAAGTGAGTAGATACACTTATTTCATTGCTTTGGCATTTTATTGTTCCTTCTGTGGAATTCCAGGGCTTGGACCTGCTGATTTGTTCCACCACATATAGCTCCATGGACAAAATGTCAATAGCTATAGGCTTGCAGTAAAATTACATTATAAGCAGTCTATGTTATTAACAACTATGGCAGAAATGTCTTTCAGTGGGTGAGCTGTTGTCTGGATATCTCATGAGGCATTGCTAAACATCCTCTGGAGTAAGAGGCTCCTCCTTGGCACTTTGAAGTTCATGGGACTTTTGATGTTGACTTCATTAACTGTAGGATGAAGCCTTTATGTTGCTATGTATGGTATAAAGCTGACCTTTTACTGAATCACTGTTGCTATGTGAGCCAGTCTATTTGATGCATCATCTCCTTGCTCTCTTTAAGACAATTCATGTAAATGTCACCTGAGGTGCGAGCTGAGGAAATTCCTGAGACAGAAGAGCAACAAGTTCATGGAGCACAGCTCACTGTCTTTCTGATTCTTCTTTCCCCTTTGTACCAATCTTTTCCTAAAAGCATTGGAAAAGCTCATTGTAAAAAATGCATCCTCCAATGCATGTAAAAAGATTAGAATTTGTGCCAGCAAAGAAGTGCAAGTGTTTACTAAAACAAAAATGCATGTTTTATAAATCTAGTCAAATTTTGTACGAAAATACCATGTGAAGCTCAACAAGATGAAACAATTCTTCCAATCCCAAGAGCTGCTTGATCTTGTAAAACAAGGTACTGAGTCATGTCACAGGGAATATGGTGAGTAGCAATAACCTCTTTTATGTAATGAGATCATACAATCTACAATGGTTTGTGTTCGAAGGGGTTTTAAGGGTCATTTAGTTCCAAAACCCTGCCATGGGCAAGAAACAATTTCCCCTGGGCCAGGTTGCTCAAAGTCCCATGCAACCTGGCCTTGAACGCTTCCAGGGAAGGATCAGCCACAACTTCTCTGAGAAACCTGTTCCAGTGCCTCACCACCCTCACAGTGAAGAATTTCTTCCCTAAACTTATATTTAATCTAAATCTACCCTGTTTCAATGGACGGCCATTCCCCTTTTTCTTATTACTATGCCCTTTTGATATCCTTGTCAAAAATCACTCTCCAGCTCTCTTACAGGTCCCCTTTTAGTACTGAAGGGTGATGCAAGGTTTCCCCAGAGCCTTCTCCAGGCTGAACTATCCCAGCTCTCTCAGCCTGTCCCCATAGGAGAGGTGCTCCCGCCCTCAGAGCACCTTCATAGCTCTCCTCCACCACACAGAGTTCCACAGCCAAAACATCAGGAGCTCCATGTAGGCTCCATGCCCTTCTTATTTTGGGAGCCCCAGAACTGAACACATTCCTCCAGGTGGGGTGTCATGAGATCAGGGTAAAGGGCGCTCAGTTGTTGGACTTTGTAAGCAGAAGAGATTGTGGAATTGTTCTGAGTTATAGTCATTAATAAAATAGACTTTGCTTATAATTTAGCTATAATTGCTTTGGTAATGTTGTAAATGTGTATGGTTAGTTATTACTCATATGAGAAACATAACTAATGAGCAGCAATTTACTTTAGTGCTTAGTTTAAAATCGGGATGGAGAAATAGCACAGAAGGAAGTTTCTTTGATATCCACATGGCACTGACTCCCTAGAACAGAGTGATCTATAAAACGTGAATCTTCTCTCACCTGTACTGGTATCCTGATGTAACTGGAAAATTGCAGTTCTATTTTCTGATTCCCTGAAATAATATGTTTTACTTTATGGAATAAACAGATTCAAAATCTCAGATATAGATGGAAAATTTAATAGGCGTAATCTTTGGGCTCACTTTCATTTGTCCTTAATATTCTATTGGTATTGGCCTTATTTGCCTCTATATCTACATGTGTTGTGTAGCCTTACCATATATCACTCACATTTCCCAGTACAACTGTTCAGAGGTGTACACCAGCCTTTGCAGTCGGTGGTTGGTACATGTTATAATTGTTTGCTTTTTGGTATCCTTTCATCCATCACACATGCATTCAGTAACTAGTGAAATAATCAACTCAGCCAAGCATTTTCTGTTTCCTTTGAAAGGATAAAAATATGGAGGTGTTATACAAGCCAAAAATATCAGAAGTGGCTTGAGATTTGGGGGTGAATAGCTGAGTCTGTTGGTATCCAACATAAGCCATAGAGCTGATTTTCCAAAACAGGTGAGATCTGTGCTCTCTGAAAGTCAGGTGCTTCTAAAGGATATAGGGCTAGACATCTAAAGAATGAATTGCTGAAGCTGCTTCTGGAAATCCTGACCAGTGTGCTTGGTCTGAAGTCACACAAGTTCAAGGAAGGGAAAAATTAGTAACTGACTCTTCCTTTCAAGTGACCTGTGATGCTTCCTTTGCCTACTCATTAGATTTCTGAGTGGCCTTCATCTGGTCTACCCTTTTCCATCTTGTAATTACTTACCAAGATTCATCATCATCTTGCTGCTGGTTTGTCATTAACATTCCTTTCCTGTGCTCCCCCCAGAAGCAGACCAGTCTCTATGCTGGCCTGCTGATGCTGTCGCACCAATTACCTATTTATTTTCTAATATTTCCTTTCTTTATCCTTCCATGTTTCATGTAACATGAAACTCTTCAACACAGGAACAATTTTTCATTGTACAGCATCTAGAATAATTATGTCTGAGTTTAAAAATTAGGTTCTTTGGGGATCACTACACTACTACTATTAATAACTACTAAAGAATTACAGGTTTGCTGGTCATCCATGCTGGGTTTTCAGTTAAAAGTCAATCAAGTGCATTGAGTTCAAGAACCTGATGCTTGAACTTATAAGGATGGGATTAGTTCCAGTTTTTGAAGTCAGATCTACCAAATCTGTGTATTAGGGTGGCAATCCATTCTAAAGGGGAAGGAAGCACCCAAGATTCTGAGCATTTCTCAGATCATAGGCCGGCTTGGGGGCAGGAGGGAGACACCACCACCATCCATCCCATGGCTAAAGTCAGCTTCTCTGGACTTTTATGCTTAGATAGGACTCAAGAAACTCCAGTTACTCTAGAGGACAAAATTTACCAAATTTTTCCCCAAACTTCTATTGCTTTTTTCCTGAGAACACTCTCACACATCGAAATTTCCAGAGCATTTTGTCTACAAGGCTCTGGAGCTACCTCTGTGAATTTATGGTAAAGAATTTTCCATGGCCTGTGCTCAACCTTCATCCTTACAGTCAGTTGGAGGATGAAGAAGCTGCTTAGGTCTAGAACATTTTTTTATCACAGTAACAAAACATATTATTTTTTTTATCATTGATACATTTAATGTTTATGGATGTAGTAGTATGTTTTTCTTTGTAATAGACAGAAAGTAAAAATTCCTGACACACTCTCAACTGCTCCAGTTTCTGGGTCCAGCTGGAAAGCTCTGCCACATTTTTCACAAACTCTGTCCGTGCTCAATGCTGTACTTTGTATACCCTATCCTTCCTTAAAACCTGGTTTATTATCCAATGTATTCTGCCATTTTTGTTATATTTAATGGAATTCCTGAGTAAATCATAGTCATAAGCCACTCAGGAATTCAGTTTTATTAAGCAATTTTCTCAGCCTTAACAGAATTATATAGCACACACTATTTAGTTCTGACAACAACCACTTTCAAGAGTAGGGACCATGAATGTCTCATTGTCCTCACAATGAGGCAGTGAAGTTAAATCTTATTTAGATCAGACATAGCTGCTTCTCATAGGTACTACTGATGCAGCATGGCCATATGAATGGCTGAAGTGCCTGTTTGATTTTTTTGCAAAGAAAATGACTTTGGAAAGGACTGTGACCAAGAGTTCTCATGGTTTCATCAGTGTGTTGGCCTGGACCCACAGGTTAAGTGAGGCATATCAAGCTGCAAGCGCTGGGCACTGAAGCATCTCATCCACAAAGGTGCTGATGTCACTGTGGTGTACAAATGTGCCACAGATTCTGTTATTTCCACCAAGTCCTTATTCAGCACAGAAAATGAACCTGTCTTTTTTTTTAAGCACACAGAGTCTCAACGCTTTATTTTTAGTATTGATTTTTTTTTTTTTCCTGGTTGAGCTTGAGTGACTGGTTACCAACTTCGACATCTACATTTCTTTTAATATTCTTTACATGTTTCCTGGAATGGTCTTATGTCTTATTAAAAAAAAAAAATAAAAAATCAGAATATCTGCACAAAGGCACGTAGGTGGGGGTTTTAAATTCTTTTCTTACGTGCTATTTTCCCCCATTAGATGAGAGAGCGTACTTTGTCAGTATTTCTTCAATATTCCTCTTACAAACACATTCTTTATATATCCAGTTCAGTACAGATGTATTTCTTTCAGTATTAATTTATTTATTTCACAAGCAGGTATTCTTGTGCTTTATGTGCAGGTAGTCTTGTGTCTTTATGATATCTGAATTGATATGCATTCACCAGCTGAAATGAATTATCTTCACAATACTCTTGTGATTTCAGGTAGGGCTGTTGTCTCTGACTTACAGCTAGTGTCTCCGATATATCTCTGACATATTAAGTGTCAGATGACCATCATTTCAATGATTTGATGACTTGAGTGAGTACAGTGTTTTGCATGTTCAGGTTCTTTATTTTCTTGAATTGTGATGGGTTTTGTTTCTTTTCTGGAATAATTTTTCCCATTTACTGGATATCTCACAATTTTTTTAGCTTAGAAGGTAAGAACCTTAGTAACCCTTAGCTGCCCATCCCTGATACATTTCTCCTTATGCTGAGGAGGAATATTCACCAAATCCATTCAATAACACAAGAAAAAACACCCCATTATGCTGTCATGCAATTGAAGGCTGAATTATAATACACTTGCATGTGTGCACTTAATGAATTTAATTAATTACCTTTATTTATGTTCCCAATTTTTGAGGCCTGGACTTCATCACCTTTGCATTTTTCTAAGTAATTTTTAAAATAATATTGTAATTATTAAAAAGAACAGATGTATTTTGTCATGTGGATTTTATTCCTAGGTTGTCTCATGGTGAAGTTTTTTTATAGAGTTGTACATACCAAACACCACAAAACAGGCCTTTAGTGATTGTGGCCAGAAACATTTAGACTCATGATTTCCAGGCTGGTTGTCTGATTTTGGTAGAGAAGATGCTCCAGCAGTTGTAGACTCTCCAACTTATTGGAATCTCTTGACCTTTTCTAGCCCTGGGTCTGAAATTAGTGATGTGTCCTGGATTGAAGCCAGACAGATTTCTGCTGGAGACAGCCACAGGCTGAACTCCCTGGTCCTTGCTGCCTAAAACTGTGATCTTAACACCAACCCTAAACTAGCTTATTGAGCGCTTTCAGACACCATGTAGAGTCTGTCATATCAACCCCACTCTCTGGTATCTGGGGTGGGCAGGAACCAGTAAGATCAAATTTAGTATTAACTTAAATTGATTTTCGGGTCACAAGAGTGGCTGTGATTCAGGATGGGACAAAAAAAATGTCCTGGAGTTAAATTTGCCACCCAGACTGAATTAGGTTTGGATTTGGGAGTAACTGAAGGTGTCTGGGTCCGCTGGGAATCAATGGGCCTTAAGGTTTAGGTGATGGAAAAGGGTGCAGGCAAGCAAAGTCAGAGAGTTTTAGTTATTTTTGGATCTGACAAGGGTTGCAAGGTTTGATCAGATGTGTGCCCTCTTTGGTTTTTATAAGGCTGGAAGGCCTCACTGTGTTAAACTAAGCAAGGATTTGCACTGGTGTTGGATTCACGCTTCTCTTGGCACCAGCCCTAAATTTAGCAAGGGCTTCTTCTCAATACAGTACTGATCTTTCTTCATCAGCCCCTGTTGGCCTAAGGTTTTTCCCAACAAAAATCCTGATTAATCTTGATGTTGAAACTTCTGTAAGATGAAATCCTAAAACTAGAAGGAGATTTCATATTGGCATAAGCCCCACCTTAGTAAAGGCTTTCACATCCACCCTAAGCCCAACACCACAGCCCTTGTCAACCTGAGCCTTAAACCTCTGTAATTTCCTAACTGTGACTCCTGCCAACCCAACTCTTGAAACTCCAGCTGAGAGCCTTCACATCTCAAAAATTCAAAACAAACAACTTCAGAAACAAAGTAGTTCTTATTTCCACTGCCAGAAAAAGTGCTGTTTAATGTGCAAGTGCAGTGTTTGTGTATGACAACCGTGGGCGTTTCGATATATGGCTCACATGCTCTTTTTCAAATTGGCACTTATTTTGAGCTGACAATGGGAGCTTTCATTAGAAAAATTAGGAAAGTTGCATCATTTTTCTCAAGAGTAAAGTGTGTCAATTCTCTTCCTTCCTATAATCCATATTCTTCATCAACAAGAGACGTGGCTAAAAATTTAAAACATATTAGAAAAATGAGCTGTTTCAGAAATACCTCCTTACCTCCTCTCTTCCTGATCAAAGGGCCTCTCCTGCGTTCCCCTTTTGTGGAGAAACTTTCTGAGGTGCTTAGCTAATATATCTCTTCAGTTAAGAGATGCTTCTCCTGTGGCTACAGGAACAGGACACTCCTACATTTCAGTGGTGCTGGGAGATCATTAAGGAGAGTCGACAAAGTCCTCTTAGTACTTCCTGGTGCAACATTGCACTAAGCAAAGCTCAGATTGATGGGGATCTTTAACCTTCTTTTTCTCTGACAGCTTAAGAAAAGAAACATTAAATAAAATGACAAAAATAGTTTGCATTTAACAGGATTTTGAGTGTTGGGAAGAACTGTGGAGGAATCCAGCTCTTTGGGGTGAATGAGCTTATACAATAGGCAAAGAAATAGGTTATAAAAGGGAAAGAAGTAATTTAAACTATTAATTTATCCCACTAATTCCTGTACTCCTTGTCATTGCTTACTACTTAATTCTGAATATTTCCCTACGTTGACTATGGAAAATGCTGTCCCAGTGTGGAGCACCAGCCTGAAAAACTACCAAAATCCTTGGCTGGATAAAGGACTGGAAAATACAGTGCCCCAGACAAAGGAATGGCATGCTCTTTGTAGCTATACTCATGTCTAAAGAATCCAAGCTACAAAGAGAGCTCTAAAGCAGGCAATGGAAGTGATTAGTCATGGGCATGGTGTGGAGCAGGTGTGTTCTCAGATTCCTGTGCTCACACATGCCTTGGGACTTCACTGAGGCCAAAAGTGCAGCAGGAGTCAGTGCTCAGAGTCCACAATGCTGAAAAAATATCCCAGGATATTAGATGGGGTAAGGGGTTTTTTTCAGAGATACTCAAATATTTCAGGGTGTGAAAGAAATATCTAGCAAAGGAAGTCCCCCTTATGGGGAAGTTATTTTCTAATTTTCCATCTGATATTTTATTGTGCCTTCCTCACAATTCTTGAAACATTGAGCACTGTTAGGGAACTCAGTGGAAAATTCATATGCTCTAGTCAGGACATTCCTGTATAACCATGACTCCTCTGATTTAGATAATATTATTGAAATTAATAAACTGTTCCCTTGCACACCTATTTCTAGGACAGGACCTGACTGCTGTGAAGCACCGTCCTGTTGTTTGCAGGGTGAAACGAGGAGTCACAAGCTAGCATGCCTGACTGAACTTCCTCATATTAACACTGCTAACCACGAGCTGGGCTTCTGCTTTATGTGTCTCACTGATCTTCACAGAAAACTGACTTGGAGGGTGAGAGGTGTAGGCGGAGAGAGTGATAGGAGGAAGGGTCATAGACAGTTTTGTGTACTAAACATTCCCCCTACGCAAATGGTACTCTGGGGGTGGCTGCCATTCTTAGTTTCAAATTTAAAAGCCACACTCCAAAAATAAAAGCACTGTCACTACAAATAGTAGAAGTGAGGCCAACAAGTCAAATCTGGGCTGGTGCTTTGTTATTTTTTTGAAAGGTGGATGTGTGTGGGCTGTGAAGATTATTTGAGCAAGTCACTTTTGAGAAGGAAGAACAATATGGGAAAAAAGTGAAAAGTGTTTTATCTATTGATAATTTCCTTTTTCATAATAACAATTGAATGGAACATATTAGTAAAACTCACTTATTGTACACCCACATAGTATAATTTTTAGAGAATATGTTGGGTACTTAATCTGGGATACCAAAGAAGAATCTAGTCCTTTTGACTTAATCACTTGATTAAAATATGGTTCAGCATGGCATGTAGCTTTAGACAGCAAGAAGGACTATTTATGATGGTCAGTTAGTACATGTTAAATTAAAAGGGCGAAATTACAGTCTGCTCTTTAGCTGTATTCGTTCCCCATGAGGACACTTCTATCCTTACACGGAGAGTGGAGTAGCCAGTGCTGCCTTGCAGGTGAAGCTGCTGTGTCACTGCATCTTCCTCCCTCCTGTCCCCATCTTTCTCTCCTGGTATGACTTGCCCTGTTTGCAGCAATTCCTGTCCCTGCACCATGGTGCCACAGTGCTCCACAATCACAGGCAGGGATCTCTCTGACATGGGGCTTTTTTGCACTTGCATGAAGTGAGCTCTAGCTGTTTCTGGCAGGCTGAGGCTCCTGTAGTAGGGGTGAGTGGTTGACAACTCCTACCAGCACTGCCCCTAAAGCCTTTCAGACCCCTCAGTCTCAGTTTCCCACTGTTCATCCCATTGCATATCCATGTGTGTATGGCTGTGGGATCATTTTTGTGGTCTTTCACCTGTATCTGTGTGTATATACCTCTACTGGTATTTGTCTGCCTGCAGACACACAGAAATGGTGTGGCTTCACCTTGAATATTGCGTGCAGTTTTGGGCACCACAAGATAAGAAAGACATTAAAATATTAGAGAGTGTCCAAAGGAGGACAACAAAGATGGTGAAAGGCCTCAAGGGGAGGTCATGTGAGGAAAGGCTGGGGGCACTTGGTCTGCTCAGGCTGGAGGAGACTGAGGGGACACCTCAGTGCAGTTACAGATTCCACGTGAGAGGAAGAGGAGGGGTAGACACTGATCTCTTATCTCTGGTAACAGGACCTGAGAGAATGACCTGAAGAGGTGTCAGGAAAGGTTTAGGTTGGATATTAAAGAAAGGTTTTTCTGCCACGACTTTCCATTTTTAAGGCTTGTGTGTTTTATCTGGGAAGAAGTTTAAGACCACCAAATAATTAGGGATTATTACTGGCCTTAACTGGAGCTGAAACAGAAATAAGAATAAAAGGTGCTGGTCTGAGTCTCTGGTTATAAGCCATTTTGTCTAGGAACAACTTCAGGCGGAAAGGCGGATAAAATAAACATGAATTAATAAGGGAAGGATATCAGGTAGTTTCTGCTGACTCTCAGGATTTTTTCCGATGTTTGTTTTGCTTGGCCTTTCTATCTGCATCAAGATACAAAACCCTACAGCTTGAGTTTCAGTGATTTCCCTTTGAAACAAGATGGTCTTTCAACTCTCCAAAGACTGAAGGCTGAACTCCTGTCACAGCTGTGATGGTAGAAGTGTGGAATAACTCCCCTGGTCTCAGTCTCAGTTGCTGTAAATAATTTTATGACCTGTGGTTTTAGCTAGGCTTTCCTGTTGTTCTTGCATGTGAGGGGGTTTTTATGAAGGTAGGTGTTTTTTTTCTCGTAACATATTTTTTGTAATGATAGCAGTGCCTTCTAAAAAGCCTGGATTGACACTCTGGACATCAAAGTCTCTGCCCACAGTGCACATACTGAAATACTGCCCAGATGATGTTGTTGAAGCATAACTTGAAGGGATCATTTGTTGAGGAGTTGAGGATAATTCAGTCTCTAAAGCTACTCAGGCTCTGGCCCTAAGCAGCTACAACAAAGATCAGTTTGTCCCCAGACTCTTTCACCTTTTTTTTTCCTACCCTCTGAGTCTGTTCAAAGCATTTCCCAATGTCTTATTCTTTTAGATAATTTGACAGTAGACTGAGTAATTTCCCCCTATCACATGGTCATAATGCTGGTCATTTCAGGTACAGTTGCTTTTCATGCAGTCTGGTTAATTTAAACACTCAACTTTTGTGGTCATTATACAGCTCTTAACATCCTGTAAATATGTCTCATACCTGGTCACCAGGTGGATTAGTCACGCCTGTCACCAACATTTAGTTCTGAATTCTCTTTTATAGTTTTTCTTCACACTTTTACTCAGATATTCTGTCTTTTGATTTCCAAGGGGTCCTGGTTACAGCTGGGTTCCAGCTCTGCAGGATGTGGGCTGGCTGTGTCACACCTCAGCACACCACTGATATCACCAGGTAGCACACATGGGCCAGGGTGGCAGCACTGACATTTGCAGTGGACAGGAAAGGTAGTGCTGAGAGAAAGATTTAATGGTTTCTGTCAAGGCAGAATCTTCCATGCAGGAGACACACACCTTTCTTGTTATAGCAGCTATGTTATCTCCAGTCCTATTAAAAACACAGATTTACAAGTTCTTATCTCACATGTGAGGGTATGTCCTGACCTCAATGTCCCGCATCTTGTTTTGTGGCATTTTCAACAGACAGAAAAGTATCAAAATCTTCAAGGCCTGATTTCTTCCTGATAGAAATAATTCTTTGTGCTTTATTTGTGATGTTTTCTTCTGGATGAAATCAAAGATTCCTGCATATAATGAGTCCTTCCAAAGCCCCTCAAAGGCAAATCTGGGGAATTGGTTTCCTCATTATTGTTGCAGGACATCAGATTATCATTTGGATTGGTCTCAGGAAGAAAAAAGCCAATAATTAGCAGGTACTTCAATTCTATGTTTGTACTGTTAAGTTACATATAGATACAAAATCTAAATTTCAGTGGATGAAGATAATTCATAAACCTGAGGCAAGTTCTATGTTTTGTCAGCATTTTTAAATTTTGTTGTCTGGCTTGAATTTTCTAAGTATATATTTTTACCTGATTTCTCTGGAGACAGGAGTGGTTTCAAAGTAGCTTCCTAGTCTTAATTTTAATTTTAGAGAAGTGGTTATCCTTAACACCTCAAGCAAGTTCTCAGCTGGTCCGAAATACCCAGAGGGTAAGATAATGTTGTCCACAGGAACTGCACAGGATAGTTGGAAAGAAAGCTGGTGCTGTGGAAGTCGGCAGAAGCAGCAGCGTGTCCCAGTGGCTGATGGCAATGAGGAAGCAGTCTGGCATGTGGCAAGGTGAGGACAAACCTCACCTGAACCTCAGGTGTCCCTTTGAAGCAGTTCTCAGCTTTCAGGGACAGCCTAGGTGATATTGCAAGATTGGAAATGTCAGCCTGAGGCAAAGCATTGCCCATTGTCACATTGTAGGGAAATACTTTCACTGGCAAACTCAGCACTGCTCCGATTCCAAGGAATAAGTTCACAGCTCTGGGAGTACATGAATTGCTCATGGTAAGCAATGTCCTGAAACACACCTGTCCTTGGGCAGCAGTATCAGTGGGACACAGCTTCTTCCATGTTGGGTATTAATCTGACAGGGTTTTTTTCCCAGTATTTTCTGTTCCATTAGTGGTGGTGGCAGTGTTTGCAGCAACACTGTGGGAAATCCAGGTTCAAGCCTTCCTTTGTGTGTGGGGGGGTAGTACAAACCCCTGTTATCCAGATGCTCATGAGTGGAGATGCTAGGAAGAAGAACCGGACACTTGGATTGCAGTTTCTGTCTGTGGGATTCTCCACACACTTCATTGTATGACACTGCAGATAAAATATACCATCCTCCTGCAGCCTCCAGCTGCATTGCCTCGGATAAAAGGGTTTGTAGCCACTCTATAAACCTCACAGAGACCTGCTGTACAGCAGCAGATGTAGGCTTTTGTGGCACAACAGGTTTTCAAATAGCACAATCAGAGCTGGCTCCCAGAGAGCAAGCTGAGGAACAAACCCACGTGAAGGGTTGAAGAGCTCTGTGCCAGCTGATTTGGCCTGTGTATTATCTGGACTAATTAACCCAAGTGGAAATCAATACTGATGCAGTCACTCTGCATCTGCTTTCTGAGCCAGTTTGTTCAGAGCCAGCTCTGATATTTCTATACAGTAGCACATTGTCTGTGTGAATAAATTCTCCATGCTGCCCATAAAATCACTCTGTAGCACTCACTGCTTGCATGTGCCATTTCTAACCCACATCAATATGTGTCCTGGAGACCCCTAGTATAGGATATATAAGTGAAAAAGTCCAAATTTTCACAAAATTCTTTACTGGTAAAGTACCTACTTCTAGATAATCTAGATCACATGTGTTTAATGACTTCTAATATTAAAATTAGTTAATGCTGCTCAGAGATGGCTTTTATTTTGTAATACCAGCATTAAAAAGTATTTTGTGTATTGCTTCTAATGTAGCTGCCAGTGCTGGCAAACATATACTCCAGTGGAAAGATTAATCAGTGTAGACAGCAGTGTAAATAGCCGACTATAAAGCAGGCTTAAGAAAGACATTTCTAAGTAGGTTATCTTCATATGGATATAAAACATAGAGGAAAGAAAATGCAATGTTGTTCATCAAAGCTATGATCATTTATGTAAGGGTTGAACAAGGATGAGTACTTATGAATAATTCTTCTTCTTTTGACTTCTGGTTGTCCTTTAAAAACATTATATTTAATTTATTAATTATATTTAGAAACAGACTGTGAAGCACTGGAATGAAAATGCATAGAAAGATTTGGAGAAAAGAATAAAGTATATCAAGCTGAGCTGAAATCTTTCTGAAAAAGCATAATGAATGTTGGTAAACCTGAAGCCTAAAGGAGCAGTGGTGGAAAAACTCTGTACAACAGTCTTCAAAGAAGAGGATGTCCCTGTGGGAGAAGGGAAGTCTTTGCAGAAAACAGGGGATGTGTCCTTTGGGGTGTTTATTTGCCAGTGGTGCTGTACCCTCACCAGTTAGGATGCTCATGGCTGTGCTGACAGCAGCCTGTTCAGCAGATGGAAGCATTAGACTCAGATCTGGTGGGGAAAAGGATCTGCTGGTGCCAAACCTTGTTACCATGACACCTAATCTGGTTTAGAGAAATCTCTAGCAATTTGTAGCAAACTGCCTGAGAGGTGATAACAGGTTTAAATTTATGCAAAGAAATTCTCAGAGAAATTCTCAAGTCCTCAAGTGCTGCACAAAGGATAACAAATATTGGAGGGCAGAAAAGAAAACATGTTCTAGGGAAGTTGCTTTCAATCACAGCTGTAATGGTGTGTAAATGTTCATGCAAATGTCAGCACTCAGAAAGCAAAACTTATGTTTGTTTAGAAGATAATTGGTGCTAGTGAAGTTTAGCATATTTTGTGCTTACCTGAGGTATCATTACTACAATGGCAACCAGTCTTAATCTCCTGATATCAACAGAAGGAGAATTTGTTTCCTTAGTTACTTGGTCCCATTCTGTATATATTAGTGGTTCATACCACTAGAAAAATATCTTGGGCTTATCTTTATTTAGGACTCCATCTTTGTGCCATCTGCAAATTTTTCGATGGTTATTTTCTTTTTACTTCCATACCATTCCATGATGAGCCTCACTGAGGACTTGTTGACATCTTTCAGCTAGTTCTGAATATGTGCAGTTTTTGGGTTATTTGTATTTTGTATAGTCCCATCTCTATCAGGGTGTCAAGGCTGAAACACTGAATACACACTTGTTCTTTAGGCAGATTTTTAATCTATTTTGCCACTATTTTACCTGAGGTGTACAAACTGTTTCTTTGTTTGCATGGATCTCCCCCCAATATATTTGCATATTTTTAATGTCGCACTCCTCCAGTCTTTCAGAATTTCACAGTACCTGCATTTAAATTCAGGTAACATTAATGTTGTTAATGCCAAAATCTATCAAGAAGTAACAGTAGGCCAGAGGTACTCCATTCCAGTGCTTCACAGTCTGCTTTTTCACAGTTCCTGGGTGCAAAAATGCAGATTGGCTTATGTAACAGTATCGCAAGAGATGTCTTATATCATCATCTGACCTATTTGCTAACTTGACCACAGTTCATCATCTTCATGTGATGTGGGAATATCATATTCCTTCCTCCAAATATAAACTAAAACTCTTTAGTACTTCTGCATTTTCTGCATTGTTATCAGCAGATTTATAATTTCCTTTGACTAATGGGCCTTCTGTGATAGCTAGGGCTTATTTTATTCTTCATGCATGTCTAAAATTTCTACTTGCTATCTTAACTTCACTCCCAGCTTCTTCTTTTAACAGATCTCTGCCATATGCTGGCAGTCGCCCACTCTGTGGCAGCCTGTTACAAAAACCTGTTTCTGACAGCTACAAAAGAATCCTCTCATGAAAGGGCTTCCTGGAAAAAAGGCCACTCACACCTAGCAGGACCTGAGCTACCTGCAGCCCTGAAGGCACCAGAGCCCAGTAATTGCTTGCTGAGACCATCTGTACCTGTAAGGAAGGTTTCAGCTGTGGTGGAAAACATTTCTGTGATAAGGAGTGCACGTTTGGGTTGAGGGAATTTATGATGTTTAGGACATTTATGTGAGTGAGCTGCCTGTGGGTGCTGCTGGTGCACTGACTGATCCCCTGACAAGCTGAACCTGCCTTCAGTGAGGAGGTAACCGAGCCTGTGATGTCCACAAAGCCTTGAGGTCAGGCTGTGGGTTTGCATGAGCCTGCCAGATCCTGAGAGCTTGACATTCACCACAGTCTCTGTGGCCACTGTGTCAGTGGAGAATGCAGAGGAAGGGCTTTTTGCACAGGCCACAGAGATACAGAGAAGGGGAGGAAATGGCTAATACACCCTGCCTTCAGCACAGCAGCAGAACCTAGCTTGGCATGGTTCTTATAAATCAAGTATACTGATAAGCACAGAGGGAAAAAGATACAGAGCACATGCACACAACTCCTGGCTGCCTAAATATAAATTCCAAGTGCCACTGAAGGTGCTCTGAGCAGTGGGGCCATGTCTGCAGCTGCAACTCCAAGGACAGGGGTGTCTCATGCAGCTCCTATTTCATAGCTGTCAGCTCCTTGGGAAAGCTCAGGATGCCTTAAGGCATCTCAAAGGCAAAAAAATGCAAATTGTTAGGCATTTGAATTAAGCCCATTGAGCAAGAGTCAGATTAATATACCATAATTGAGGAAGCTAAGTGGAGATACTTTATTTGCAAATAAAGCTTCCTTCATAACCAATGGAAATCTAGGGAATGCACCCTAGTAATTTGACAAAGAGCAGGGAGGTGCATTTGGGTAAGTTGAGTAGCTCTTTTGAAATATTGACCAGGCACAGGACACTTCTGTCTCAACAAAAGTGGCTGGCCAGGTACCTCACCTGGCCCCTGGTTGCTGCTCCTGGGGTGCAGGGTCTGTGTTACAGCTGCCCTCCCTGTGCAGATGTCACTGATGCAGCATCTTAAGTAATATTAGCCATTTATGTGTGCAACAGGAAAGCCAAAATCAAGCCCCTAGAACTCCCCTACAAAGGAACATTACCCAGCTAGTTTACACAGAGACATTTCAGTTTTGGTATATTAATTTTGAGCTGAATCTCGCTTGCCGTGTTTGATGCAGGACTCAGATATGTTGAAATAATTGTTATTTCGAAACCTAACATTGTGCTTAGTTTGTTCAGAAAGTAACATTTCTAGACTGCATGTCAAAATGTAGCTGCAGTGGCCACACCTTTACATGGTTTATTTTTAATCTATGCAGGATATGACCTAGGCTCTGATGCTCTATTGGTAAAAGCAGAATGTCCTTTCTGTCCTTTGCACCACTGAGACCTACAGTGTCTTCACATAATTTATGCACGTTAGTGACCACAGGGAGAGGAGAGTGTTAGCATACCTAGCAATGTACACCATGGCCTGAAGTGAAGGAGGCATGCTGGTATCATGTGAGCAAGGAGCTGCAGCACTCTGTGATTGTCTCTTACAAATTACAGCTTCTGTCGCCTCGGTTTTGCTGTGCTTTATTCCTAATGTGAAGAGATGTTTGCAAGAGGAGAAAGAGGAAATTGCAAAGACTTTCTCAGGCACCAGTCTGTTCATATCAGAAACAGAGAGTTGTTCTACTTCTGCAAACACATCTGTTCTGATCGAGGCAAAATCCTCTCCACTTTCCTGGAGGAGAAAATCACTGGAAATGTTTTGTGGCATCAGTGCAATTTGTGTGAACAGAAACAGAGGAGAAATCCCTTCTTTTTCTCAGCCTTTCAACATGTCACCAGATAATTCTGGCCTGATGCTCTGGAGAAGATTCAGCTATGAATGGCGATGAATAATTATTTGGATATATTATAACTGTCAGGAGAAGATTTCAAATTGCTTTAGGAACAGTAAGAAAGTAACTTTCATAACACTTGGTGATGTAAAGCAAGGTGAAGGAAAATTCATATCATGCTGAAAATATGTGGTTGGCTCAATTCTGAAAAATATAGGGTTTGGAAAAATAAATGAGCTGCCTTATCATTGTACTAAGAGCAGAAATAACCATAGTATTAACAAAAATGGAGAGACAAATAAAATAAACACTGACTGTTTACAATTTAGAGATTAGAACAGCTCAAGCTCTTCAGATTTTTGGCAGCAAGAATGAGAGCAGGCAGAGAATTTTTTGCTGCACTGAAACTTTTAGTACGTTGTTTCACTGGTGGTTGGGTAGCTCACATGTTTTCTAAAAGTCTTCCTACAGACTTCCAGTTTTTCAATTAAATGTATGCTTTGTGACTACCATTTTTTCTTACCATTATTATCTGCTCTTGATATACAGATAAATATTATAATACAGCTGACTGATAGGCTTCAAAGATCAGATTGCTGTAACTCCTCCTATATTCCTACTTCATATTACAATGTTTCACAATGTGTGGTCCTGGCATCAGCTCTGTTCTGTAACTCCATGACATCTCTTGTGCTTGCTTCTACTGATCCATCCTATACCATATCTATTTCTGCCTTTTGTGGGGCGTGGATATAATTTATTGTTTAATAACTTTGTTTCTTGTAAACCATCATGCTAATTTATACATAACAAAATTATCAAGAGGTGAGTCACAGACAATGGCACCCATGTCTCTCCTGTTTCCTTATTCTCAGTTCAAGGTTCACATATTTTCATTAGGACTGATACAGTTTGATGTTTAAACTTCTCTTGAAAATGCTGCATTTTGGATATGTTCTTCAGTCTAAAGTGGGGTGTTGGGGTCTGGAGTCCTCTGTATTATGGCTGTCACAGAGTGTTTGCTCTTCAGAGCTAGACTGCAGGGTACCAGACAGCTTCCCCAAGGAGACAGCACTCCTTTGTTCAGTTCTGGCTGTGTTCTTGGCTTATTAGTTGAATTCTTGGCACAGTTGTTGGACAGATGTCCACAGCAGTCACAATCACAAGACTGTTTTGGGTCTTCTGGTTGTTAGGTTTGGTTTCTAAGGAGCTTTCAGCTTCCTTTTCATTGTCTGTGCCCTTTTGAGAAATAGCTGTCCTCTCCACCACCTTTCTGAAGGGTAAGACAATTTTCTACGTAGTTCTGATCTCTCTCATCCGATAGCATTGCTATGTCACAATAATTCAGTTATATCAAATCCACGGATACTTCTTGTTTAACCATTGGAGATAAGGAAAAAACCCCAAAGTTCAGAGGTACTATCTCTGCTGAGTTTTTATTGTTTGTATTAACTTCACCTGAGTCTTGCAGGAAGTCCCAGCAAGATTTATGTGAATGTACCAGGCAGTGGATTGAGCCTGATGAAATATGACACAGTGACTCAGGTGCTAAGAGCCAACCTACAGTTCATCAGGTGACTACAGAGAAATCAGCTGAGGCATTCCCATAATGACAAGTTTTGTATAACATATTTTAAGAGCAGTGATGATAATGAAAGAATGTTTTTATTGGTCCTATGGAAGGTCCTTCCAGCCTAGTACTTGTTTTTCCAAAACCTTCAAAATGGTGAATGTTCTGGAGGGAGAAGTGTTATGGTTTTTTTAATTGATGATGGGTTTTCCCGCTTCAGGTTTTCCCGCTTCAGGTTTTCCCAATCTCACTTGAAACCGGACTGAACTCCTAAAATCTACAGCATCCTGGAGCAAGGAGATCTCAGCTTAATCACACAATCAACACATTTCGTGGCATTTTCTTGTGGCCTTTTTGCAGTGTGGTGTCTTGCACTAAAAGGTTTCCAGGCTGTGAAGCTTGATGGATTTGTACTATGGCATGAGGCTGTTCTCAGATTTGTTCTTGATTCCCTTGCTGATAGTCACTAAATGTTCTGTTTGCAGTTTTATTACTGCTGAGCATTGAACCATCAGCTTTTTGGAACTCTTACAACCCAACCTCTCATTCCTCAGTGGTAACAACCAGTTCAGGGTCCATTTTATTTGCTGTTAGGAAGATTTTTGAAATTATGTGCTCTGCATTTCAGCTTGCTCTCTTGCTCAGTGTTACGAAGTCTCCCCCACACCCAGCATTTATCTTTACTACCCCAAGTAACTTAATATCAGCACATTTTTTCATCTCCCTTCTCACAGTAAGTTTTGCATTATAGTACTTTTATGTTTTAAGTTGTTTATGACTATGTTGAACAGCTTTAATGCCAGTCCCCAAGGAAGGAAAATGCTTTTCCTCACAGTGAAAACTCTGCTTAAATCCTGCCTTCTTTTTCCCAGGTTTTTTGCCATTCTTTTGGACATCGGTGGTCAGTTCCTTGAAAAGTCTTGAAAAGTAACAGCACTGAAGGTGTTTTAGAAAGCTGAATAGGCCATATGTGCTGGATCTCCCTTTTCACACGCCCAGTGATTCCTTCAGGGAACTCCAGCAGATTTACTTGTGAGGGAAAAGTCTTCTTTCTAAGAACTACGCTTAATCCTTCATAACACATTATTGCTTCTCTTAACTGTTCTACTACACCCTATTAATTCACTCTGGTTCAGATGCCATGCCTGTAGAACCCTGACTTTTGGGACAATTAAAGAAAAATCACAATCACATTTATTGCCTTTCTCTTCTCAAAGGAAACACTACTTTTAAGCCAAAGGTTATACACTGCAGTTTGACTGTATTACCTTAGAACTCCTGGGAGAATACAGTCTTGTTCAGGTGAAAGGGTCTTGCATGGGAACTTCCCTAACTCTCTTAGAGAAGTAAGATATTTTTTCAGCTTTTCTGTAATGCTTTTCTATGATCTTATCTTCTCTGAGGCTGACTTTAAACTTTAATCATGTATTGACTTTACTGATTCCCTGGTTTGCTTCCTGCACTTGATGCATTTGGAAAAGGATTTACTATCAATTTTTATATTTCTTGCAAGTTACTTTTAAACAACAGTTCTGGCTATTTTACTTTGCTTTAAAGCTTTTAAAATTCATCATTATGTATGTATTTGCATATGCATTGGGTTTTAAAGGACACTGTGATAGATTCCACATCCTTGCAGGATGTAAAATATCTGCTCAGGCTTGCTCAGTTCAAAAGGAGGATTGCAGTGAGGATGCCTGCCAGGAAGATGCTAAAAGCAGTGTTAAAGAGAGTTAAAGTCATCATGTTAACAAGTGTTTAAAGATAACTGTGGGAGTAACAGGGCAACATAGCCCATATCTGAAGAAGGATTGGAGAAAGGGCATGAGGATATCATTGATGTCAAAGGGCAGGATGAGGGTTATTCAGTGTCCTGTTGTTAGGGACCAAAGCTGGAAACTGCCTGGTTTCACTAGCAGTACTTGCCACCCACACCAGCAACTTCAGCTCCCTCCAGCAGACAGAGTTCTGCAAGAGCTCCACGCTTCCTCCCACTAGAAGGGTTCTGGTGCTGCTGAGGCCTGGGATGCTGCTCCTTTTGTTGTGCCCAAAATAAAGCCTGCTCCTTACATGTGTCTGCTTTCACATTCTTCTAATGATGATTTCAGACCTAAATCCTCCTACGTGGTACTGAAACCTGTAGCCACCAAGCTTGCTGGTGTTCCTGCCCTCATAAACTCATCTGCAGCTGAAGAACTATGAGAGGCTGTATTGCTATGCTGGGTTTTATGTCTTGCCCTTCACTCTTCCTGGTGTGAGCCATCTTAAAAAGGCTGTAGTTATGTGAGTAGTAATTTCCTTCTGGAAACTTCACAGCCCTGTAAGCTATATGGCTTTGACAAGATGAGAATGCTGTTAGTCGCTAGCAGCAGACTGGAATTGTTCTGATATCCGTTACCGTGCAATTTGCTGCAACAGACTGGAAGGAGTAGGAGGAGATCACAGCACAGAGCACTCAAATCATGAATTGCATGCTGGTGGTTTAGCAGTTGGTTATTTGGGATTCTCTGCCCCTGCAGCTGAGGCTATCCTGTGTTTGCTCAGTTTCAAAAGTGAAAAATACCAGTACTTTACCTTGAGACCTGTTTCACCGCCACTAAAAATTTGGTGTTTACTGTCATTCTAATTATATGCTTAGTGTGAAATTGGTTACATTTTGGATTTTAAGGAAATATTCCTTTGGAATTTATGAGGGAAACTGATGTTTCTCACCGGGCTTGCCAGAACACAGGTTAGCAGATGAGGTCATGTGGGAAAAGTTGATACTTTGTGCTAACAAGGGCAGGCAAGTAAAAAACCCCAACATTCTTCTAGTCTCAATAATGGCCTTCTCCTCACTTAATAAGTATAATCATGAGGATCAAAAGTCCCTGCTATCCACAGTGTGGTTATTTCCTCTGAAAACAAGGTAGGTGACAGATTGCTTTCTTGGAATTTTTATGAAACCCTGTTTTTTGTGTTCATGTTCTTTCTAGATATTTCATGCGACTGCAAAACACATTAGTCAGATGGACAGCCCTGAGTTTCCCATTACAGATCTCAGTAGTGTAGATGCCAAACCCAAATTATAGCTGCTTCCACACTAGCACACTGAAAGCCAGGCAGGAGAGAGTGTTGTTTGCTGTAGAGAGGAGTGATACAATCTGCTTGCAAATGGCAGCACAGCAAAAAAGAAATGGAATAATCTGTGATGCCAGTGACAGTAACAACCACAGACAGATCACTTTACCCTTGTCCTGCACATCAGCAACTCTGTAATATTGATGACAAGGAGGGATGTACAAGCTGTCAGCCAAATATGTTGGCAAAATATTAGTGAGTTTATTTCCTTAAAGCTTCAGCTGGAAAGCGTGACAGAAATAGGCAAAATGCCTTCACAAAGCCTTGCTTTTTCTGGCGTGCTTCCCCCATCCAAAATGGATTGTTCTGTCTTTAACAGGGATACAGTTGGGCCCTGGAATTGGTTATGTAACAAATTAATTGCAGCATTTGTCAGCATTAGAAAACAACAACAAAAAAGCCAAGAAGGAGGTTGTATATTTACCAAAGTTTTGGTAAAAGTCCTATAAACACAACAAAATATTGCTAATGAAAACATTTGCTCTTTTTCACATCTCTTTATCGTTGGAATTTAAATGGTTTTCAAGTTTCTCTGGCAATTCTAGTGAACAAAGAAAGAAAAGAACCCTCTTTGTAGCTAAATATATTGTCATTTTAATGCATGCCTGTTGCGGAGAGCATCAGAACCCTTTTACCTCTTGGAGCAAGGAGTAAGTAATGGCATTTATTGATATGTACTGCCTTGTTACTGAGAGGCCCCATTAGGGCCCCATGATTGTGTCTCTGGAGCCAGACTTGTCTGCATTCCCGTGGGAGAGTAGCTAAAAGAAAGAGCAGCAAGCAAAATCCAAAGTGAGCATGATACTGGGGTAAACAACAGCATGAGAAATGCCTGAGCATATTTAAAGGCTTTGGTGTGTTGCATATTTAAACAGGTAACCCAGTCCTGAATCCCATAGTCAGGACTCCTGTTGGTATCACAGTACCAGCTTTTCATCTGTCACTTCTGTATTTCTGTAGTTATATCATTCTCTGATGCTTTTCAAGCACAGTACAAGTATCTGAAATTTCACACAAAAGCTTTCATTCCTTGATGAGACTGGGGTGGGGGTTTTTTTGTTTTGTTTTGTTTTGTTTTTGTTTGTTTGGTTGGTTTGTTTGTTTTTGTTGGGTTTTTTTTGTTTTTTTTTTTGTTGTTGTTGTTGTTTTGGTTTTTTTTTTTTGTGTTTTGTTTTTTGGTTTTTGGTTTTTTTTGTAGGGTAATTGGCAGAATACAAATAACCAAAACAAAAATCCCCAAGCACTCTATTCTTATTCCCACCCCAGCTTTTCACTTTGGCTAGTGCCTGATTTGGTGCAGACAGCTTACACTGGACTCGTTATGACTCCTTTTGCCACATGACTGAATAATAAGCAAGGAAAGAAACTTTCCTGGGTAGCTGGAGATCATAGCTTGTAGTGAGCCATCACAAAGGGGAAATCAGGTATAAGCAGGAATTGTGCAAGAAACAGAAAAACTGATGGCCAGAGGTAAACTGTGTCTCAAGGCCAGGAAATTATTCTTGCCAAGTGTCAGCTAAATTAGACATGGGAAGGCAATTATAACAAATAAACCAAGGCTTTGCAAGCACGTTAAAAAAAAAAAGAGAACCAGGAAGGAGGAAGCAGAGCCACAAGGCATTGAGGGACAGTGTCTTTCTCAGAATTCTAGGTGAGCTGGTTAATTAACTCACAAGTAAGTATTTTCAAAAATCTGCTTTATTTGGAGTCTAGTTCAGCTAAAAATTACATCCTATTTTTCACAATGGGGGTTATGCAAATTCTGTATTCTGGAAGAACGGAGGTGAAAGCAGTATCAGAACTATAGTCCCTTCTATCTGACTTTCCATATGCAAATTTGAAGAAAAAAAAAGATTATGGAGATGTAGAGACAAATGAGATAAACCAGATTTTTTTCCCCAGAAGTAGACCATGTCAGACTAACCTGATCATTCTTTTTGAAAAGAGCATTATAGGATATATTTACTGATAAAATTAGGTTGGAATGTTTCCTTACAACAGCAGATTATTGTAACCCAGAATTATTGGATGGCTTCAATGACCACCAGGCCTGCCAGAGTTCAAGAAGTATTCAAACAATGCTCTCAAGCACATGGTGTGATTTTTGGGGTATTCTTGTGCAGAACGAGAAGCTGGATTCCATGATTCTTGTCTGGGTCCCTTCCAACACAGGATATTCTATGATTCCATAATTTCAAGAGTATGTATTATGTGAACTGGTGGATTATGTATTATCTGAGCTTCATATTCAAGTAATTAGTTTATTAGTTTATTCGTTTGAGACAATTGAGAAAGGGCAAGCTCATAAAATATCTATGATTCCCTGCTGTTACACAAGTGTGATCCTAAAAAGTACAGGGCACAGCTTTTCCAGGAGGAATGAGCAAACCTCCAAGTCCTCCCAGCTGGATCACTGCATGCAGATTAGGTCAGACAGAAAGCTTAGCTTGTACAGAAGCAAAATTCAACTCAGAAGAGAGATGGAGAAGGGCCTGTTACCCTGTAACACAGTTTGCATCAGGGCTTAGACTTTGGTTTGGGGGTGGGGAATATTTTCCTTGTGGAGGACCAAGTGTGCCTTTCCAACATGTTTGGCAGCTAACATGTTCTGCTATCCAGTAATAACATACACAGTAATTTTAATCACGAGCTGTACCCTATAAAGTGAAATCACAGGGCATTTTCAGCCAACAAAGTGAAGGTTCCCCACACCTGCTTCAGCTTAATGCACTAATCTGCCCTCTCTGGAGACTGAAAGTTCTGGGTTTAGTCAGGCAGGAAAATAAATGCTGTCATTTCCACCAACAGTCAGGATGTTCTGACACAGAACTCACACCAAAATTGGTGGAAGAGCTACATTCAAACAGCTTTCCTGGTTGTGGTCTTCATATGGGACTCGTGTTACCCAGCCTGCCCACGGCTGTACACAGCTCTCAGTCTTTGTGCAAGAAAAACCTGAGGCTGCTGTAGGCTGCAACTGTGAGAAAGCTTAAGAAACTTCATTTTCCCTAGGCCCTGCCAGCACAATGCCTTCTTCATACTCAGAAATTATCTTTCTGTTTATGTAGAGAGACTCCTTCACATCCAATAGCAGGTGTTAACAGCATTGTGTTTATGTTGCAAATCAATCAAAGGTCATCACCAAAGCCCATTTCCAGCTTTGGCCAGTCTCTGTTGTACTTTAAACACAGGGATTTTCATTTCACAGACCAAGACCCCTCTCTCTTGTATTCAGAAGAGCGATTCTCTTTGCTACTTCATACTACAAATTTCTGTGAATGACAAAGAGAAATACTAATAAATAGCATTGACAGGAAATATTGCATCACCACCTTATTTTCTGACCACAGAAACTACTCTGGTACCACCATAAAGGTCAAAAGCTTTAAAACTAGGTTGAAGTATAAGCTGTGTAATCACTAAAGAAATCTGCTGCTTTTTATTCAAACAAGCCTCAGAATGTTACACAGATCAATGTTTTAGTAGTACTGCCTTATTGAGTGTTCTCTTTTCAGTTACATTATTGTTACAAAAGTAAATGAAGTTAAACTAATCACTTTGTACCTTTCAGAATAGAAATTATTTAATAGTAATAATTTTTACAAGACAAAGCCCCATTTTAAGTTGCTGAATGTTTTTTAATCAGCTTTTCATATTTTTTTTTATTTTGCTTCTTTATACTTTTAAATGTAATTTTGATTTTTCACACCTCTGCTCATATCACAGAATAAGCTGAGTTGGGAGGGACCAAGAATCATCAAGTCCAGTTCCTGGTCCTGCACAAGACCATCTCCAAGGTACACACCATGTGTCCAAGAGCATTGTCCAAACGCTTCTTGAACTCTGTCAGGCTTGGGGCTCTGACCACTATCCTAGGGAGCCTGTTCCACTGCCCTACCACCCTCTAGCTGAAGAGCTTTTTTCTAATATCTAATGTAAACCTAATCTGACACTAAATGGTTTTAATTTTTTATGACTAAAACCCATATAAAATTTAAAAAACAACACCCAAATCCTTCTTTTTTTACCTACAACACCTTCCCTCCCCCCCCTCCAAACATCTGGGAAGTAATAAAAGGCAAATAGAAAAACAAACAAAAGCCCAATAAAATTCAAAATCTTGAATGAAATAGAAGCATATCTTAAATTAACATTTAGCATGTGAGAATGAAGCAATCTTCATCTTATTACATTTTAAATGCCACCTCTTAGAAAACTTAAAAATACCTTTCCCACCGTGTAACATCTTTTGGCAGTACAGGCTGCAGAATAATGAGGTCTATCTAGCATGGATTTGGGGAAAACGTGGATAAAATGAGAGCTGAGAGCAGAGGAACGCGAGGCTCTGTGTGTGGCCAGCCTGGAGCCGGCATGGGAGCGGCCCGGGCCTCATCTGCACTGCCCCGGGGGCGGGGAGCGGGCACTGAGGCACGGAGAGCGCGCCGGTGTCCCCGGAGCCCGGCCGAGCCGGCATCCCTGCGGAGCGCCAGGCCTGGGGCAGAGCCTGCAGGGGCTTCCCATGGACACAGGACACCTGAGCAGAGCCTGCTCGGGCTTCCCATGGACACGGGACACCTGAGCAGAGCCTGCTCGGGCTTCCCATGGACACGGGACACCTGAGCAGAGCCTGCTCGGGCTTCCCATGGACACGGGACACCTGAGCAGAGCCTGCTCGGGCTTCCCATGGACACGGGACACCTGAGCAGAGCCTGCTCGGGCTTCCCATGG
>VZUI01082519.1:0-33991 GCA_013401135.1 Cettia cetti
GGTGGGGGAGGGGCGGGGGGGGTGCGGAGCCTCGTTCCCGATCGCGGCCGCCATTTTGAGCGGCGGAGCCGAGGGCGGCGGCGGCAGCGGCCCCGGGAGAGCGGCGGGCGGGGGGTTCCGGGGCGGTGAGGGGGTGCGGGCCGGGCGGCGCAGCGCAGCACCTCCGAGGCCTGAGGTGAGCGGCGAGACGCGGCGGGAGCGGGGCAGGCGAGTGGCGGGCGCCCCGAGCAGGCGCGGTAAATGGCGGCGAGGAGCAGGCGGCGGGTCCGGGCCGCGGTCTCGGGAGGGTGGCGGGAGGCGGGATCGCGATGGCTCCGCGCCTGACCGGGCGGCCATGGCGGCTCCCTTTGTGGGACGGTGGCGGTGCCCCCCTTCACACGCCCCCGTCACACGCACACCCGCCCGCCGCCCCCGGCTGAGGGCAGACAAAGGAAGGCCTTGTGGTTCCAGCCCCTTCCTCAACTGTCACGCTTCAAGGGAAAAAAACAACCGAAAGAAAAAATCTACAAAGCTTTACGGAGAGGATGTGAAATGCACTCCGAGTAAATGCAAAGCTTTATGTGCCGTGCGTGCCCACGTGCTGCCCGCCGTCCCCGCGGTGCTCCCCAGCAGCAGCCCCAGTGGCGGGGGGTTAAATCCCCTTGGTGGGGGCTTAGGTCGCGTCGGGATGTGTTTAGATGCGCAGTTTCAAATCTGGAACAGAAATAAAGCTTACGATCCATTATGATAGTTATCTAAATGAAATCTTAACAGATTTCTTTTTAAGGGAGGGACTTAGGCATGGGTGGAAACTTAGGGTTTTTTGTTTCTGTTTTGTTGGGTGTTTTTAGGATTTAAATTAAATAAAAGATGGACTGGAGTGGAAAACACAATGGGCCCAATGATACAACCAATGACGGAACAGTGGTACGACTTCGAGGCCTGCCATTTGGTTGCAGCAAAGAAGAGATTGTTCAGTTTTTCCAAGGTACTTCCAACATAGTCGAAGTGTAGTGGGTTTCTTTAGAGGATTTTTGTATGTTTTACGCAGTGTTCTGTACACGTTTGATAGCTGTTAATGGGGTGGATGGGAGGGATTGCCTTAAATTAGTTTGTCTTAAGTAAGATTTATGCCCTGCAAATGAAGCACAGATAGCCACAGATGTAGTAGAACACAAAATGTATTTGATTTTGTTGAGGTGGGAAACATACCGTGGATATTGGGGTAACCTGAATGTTAGCATTTGGATCAGTTAAATTGCTTGTTGGTAGCTATATTTTCTTCATGTAACTTAGGTGGTTGCATTTTTGTATAGTCTAAAAAGTAAAGAAGTACGGCTAAATCCTTAAATGTTTAATGAAAGATCATGGGCTTGTATTGTTGGGTGATGGGGGAAACAAGGTGGTTTTATTTTTCGTTGTTGTTGTTTAGATATGCTTTAAGTATTTGCTACAGATGGGAATGTTTCAGCCTTTAACACTGTTCCCCTTGACGGGGTTATTTGTCCTTGGGTTAAAGGGTTGGAAATCGTGCCAAATGGGATAACATTGACGCTGGACTACCAGGGGAGAAGCACAGGGGAGGCCTTCGTGCAGTTTGCTTCAAAGGAGATAGCAGAAAATGCTCTGGGGAAACACAAGGAAAGAATAGGGCACAGGTGGGGATGGAGAGTTTGGGATGGTGTTAAATCTTTATTTTTTGGGGGTTGTGGGTCAGTAATGCTTTTGGGGGGCTGGGGACCATTGGGGAATTGGCTGTTTTTAAGAATTTTTATAACTGATCCTCTAAGTTAACTTGGGAAATACAGTAGATTTGGGGGGTGGGGGAGACAGTATTGCACTGGGTAGTTTGCTAAACTCAGAAAATTGTTTCAATCATGCTCATGTCGGGTAATTTGTGATAAATGCTACTATAGCCAGACACTGTTTTTCAACAGTATGTTTCTCATACTGGAAAGACATGTTTTAAGCTTAATTCGTACAGCTAGAATTTTCACATAGTAATTTGTGCCACCGTAAAGTGGGGGTTTTTAATACACTTAAGATTCTTAACAGTTTTGAGGAGAAACTTAAGTTGTATGGCATTTCTAGTCACTGCTATTGGCTTGTACATTTAGCTCTAGAAAATGTAGTATGGCCTTTTGTAAAATTCAGACTGCTTCTGCCTGTGTTCTTACTGGTACCTTGAAAATCCTCTTTTATTAGATACATTGAAATCTTCAAAAGTAGTAAGAGCGAAATCAGAGGATTCTCTGACATGCCAAGAAGAATGATGGGACAACAGCGACCTGGACCATATGATAGACCATTAGGAGGAAGAGGGGGTTATTATGGAGCTGGGCGTGGAAGTATGTATGACAGAATGCGTCGAGGAGGTGGTGGATATGACGGTGGTATGTTCATCTAACGAACACAGGTTCTCTTGGCAGTTTCATGTTTCTGACATACTTGTCAAGAAATGAGAAATGGCAGTAGCTGTAATGCCCATTAGGTTGGATGTATTTATCTGAAAAAAATGTTGTATCGAAACATGTGGCTTAGTGTTTAAGATGAACGTTAATAACAAGGGAGCTATTTTCATTCGAATCAGAGCTTTCCATTTGCATGTTTCAGTCTGTGTTATATAAAAAGAAATATACTTTTGCACCATGTTCAGAAATCCAGGTTTGACAGTCTGCAGAGACTGTCTGCAAAGTGCTGGGTGCCCAAGACTGCAAAATTGAGTGTTGTGTGTGCATTGCTCCGTGAATTCTGAGCAGTAATGTAATGGCTCCTTTCCTTCTCTCCATTGCACAGGATATGGTGGCTTTGATGATTATGGTGGCTATAATAATTATGGCTATGGAAACGACGGCTATGACGACAGAATGAGAGATGGGAGAGGTAAAAGAAATTCTTAGTTTGTCTAAAAAGGTTTTCCTGTTACTTGAGTTGCAAGACACAGTATTTCCAAGGCAGAGATAAAAGTTTCATTCTGCTACTTAGTCAAGGAGGCTGTTTAAAAAGGGGAGGGGATTGGGGAATCAAAAGGTAAATAGATTGCTTAGGAGGGCTTCTGGTTAAGGTTTCGGTTGATAGATGGGAAGCGTAAACACCATGCATTCACTGGTATAATTTAGTGCTCTCAGAAAAAGAGTAGTGATGACTTTTGGCTTTTCATGATCTTAGAGGTGTGTGGGTTTTTTTGGTTTGGGTTTTCCAATAGGCATGGGAGGACATGGCTATGGAGCTGGAGATGCAGGGTCGGGGTTCCATGGTGGCGGTCATTTTGTTCACATGAGAGGGCTGCCTTTCCGAGCCACGGAAAACGATATTGCTAACGTAAGTACCACGGGGGAAAGGGCTTCCTGTGCCAGCAGTGTGTGTCCCTGTCTGTCCCTCCAAACTCGGGGAGCCTTCTCAAACAAGTCACTGCTACACCTGCACAAAGTTAACGAGCTTTCGTAAGGCTACTGTCTGAGGTGGGATTACCAGCAAAGTCAGCAAAGCTATATTTAACATTAATCCTTGCACTCTCTGCTGTTTTGTTTCCATAAAAGGTGTATTGCAGAGACAACAGTTGCTGCAATCAGTATCCTCATTTTAAAGCCTTCAGGATTTGTTTAAGCTTCTCTGATTTTGTGAAAATGACAGATGTGAAACTTAAATTGCTTAGTTTGCGTATTTATTTGTTGATCTGAGACTTACTTCAGGAGGGGCAAGGTGGGCAGGCTGTAGAGAGCTGTGTTGGCTTGGAGAGGACTGTATCCCTCTCGTAAGTGATTAGGATGGCAGATAAAAACAGATCCACAGGATTTTAGGAATGCATTCTTGTGTTAGTGCAGATGTGGTGTTGTCAGGGGAAGAAGCTTTCTTGGGATATGAGGCCTGGTTTCAACATAGCACATCCTTGCAGAGAGGCTGTCTGGCCAATTGAATCTATATATTAGATATGTAGAGCTTCATTCTTAATCTTATGCTTGTTTTCTTTTGTGGCTGGGTTGGTGTACTTAAATGGAGGTGTATTTTCTTGTGCCAGTTTGATGGTTTCATTTAGGGTAAAGACTCTGTGACAACAAGGACCTAAAGTCAGGCTTTGATCTGGAGCAGTGAGGAAGAGCAGTGTGATTGACAGGCAGCTTTTCTTGAATTCCCTGAATGTGTCCTTGCTTTGAGAAATCTGAAGAAGCAGAGTCAAATGAAAACCAACTGGTTATTTTCTTGTCCAGGATGCCATCACAGTTGACTGTTCCTCAAAGCAGGGTGTGTGTGGGCAGGAGTTGTTTGTATCTTTTCTTTCAAAGAAAGCTCCTCAGGCTCCCTCTGTAGCTGCAGCTCTCCAAGCTGTGTAGTAACAATGGGTTGTAAACGTGGGTTGACCTGATATTGAATGTCCCACAACCGCCAGGTACTAATTGAGAAATGAGTAGCTAAATTTCTGTGGTAGGATGACATTGCACCGCTAACCATGGGAATGGAAAAAAAGCACCTGGCTTGAATTCTGCATGAATGTGATTTGTTTTTTTGCTTTTTCCCTAGTTTTTCTCACCGTTGAACCCTATCAGAGTTCACATTGATATTGGCGCAGATGGAAGAGCTACAGGAGAGGCAGATGTGGAATTTGTAACACACGAGGATGCAGTAGCTGCCATGTCCAAGGATAAGAATCACATGCGTGAGTGTCGTGTTCCCTGACGCTGCTGCTTGGCCAGGCCTGGAGCAGGGCTGTGAGCAGCAGATCCATCCTAAGCTTTTCCCAGTTCACCACAGTGCAGACTGGCTTGTCTGTGGCCGCCTGTCTGCTCCCTGTGAGGGAGCATTGCTCTGTATGTCTGCTCCTGGTCTGGGAAGCTAAATACAAACTGAGGCTTTTTTTGCTTCTTACAGAGCATCGGTATATTGAACTGTTCCTGAATTCCACTGCTGGAGGTGGCTCTGGAATGGGAGGCTATGGCAGAGATGGAATGGGTATGCACATCAGTTGCACATTTAGCTGATGCTTTGCCAAGTCTAATGTGTTCCAAGCTTGTAATGTTGGACTTCTGCCTTTGCAGATCAAGGTTATGGCTCTGTTGGTAGAATGGGAATGGGTAGCAATTACAGCGGCGGGTACGGAACTCCTGATGGCTTGGGCGGATACAGTAAGTACAAGTTCTCTTTGAAGCGTTCCGGGGAAAGGTGTGAATGTCTGTCTTCTGACAGAGAGGGGGCAAGGGTGCTGGGCTTTGGGCTGGCAGAGGGGAAAGAGGGGCAGTGGTTTTTTGAAACTAAATCTCTGGGGGCTTTACACATTGTGCTACTGCAGCAAATGCTGGTTAAGAGCAATAGTGCTGGAGTATTAATAGTGTAAGTTGTCATCTTCAACCAGTTGTTCTGTATTACCCATCCCATTTTTTCTTTTTTTAAGGTATGTATGCGTGACCTTGTGTCAATTGTTTGCAGGTCGTGGCAGTGGAAATAGTGGAGGATACTATGGGCAAGGCAGTATGGGTGGAGGAGGATGGCGTGGGATGTATTGAAGGATAGCCTTGCTTCTGCAAAACACCTTGGAAGAAACAGTCTCTGGTCTACTAGACTTTCTTACAAAATTTAATTTCTTTTGTATTTTAAGAACTTTATAATGACTGAAGGAATGTGTTTTCACAATATTATTTGGTAAGCAACAGATTGTGATGGGAAAATCTGTTTTCTGTAGGTTTTATTTGTTGCATACTCTGACTTTAAATAAATTTTTATATTCAAACCACTGATGTTGATACTTTTTATACTAGTTACTCCTAAGGATGTATTACATACTCGAGACTACAGTCGGTTTAAAATGTTGTACTATGGTTCCATAAAGGTGGTTGTACTGTAACTCCTATGAACACTGATTCAGTTCTATGTAATCTTGGTCTAGTGAACGAATTTAAACATTCACTTGTTAAGGGGAGAAGGGTAGATGAATAGGTTAGTTTATTTGGTAATGACTTTCCTTAAACCCTTTCGATAAGCTGTATGTGATAACTGCACCACAGCATCAAGCTGTGGAGGCTCAGTCATTGTTCTGGCTTCTTCCTCCTGCTGCCAGCACCCCCCAGCAAATGCACCTCTGTCAGGGAGCTGCACCCCATTTCTGCCTCCACAACACCAAGCAGCCACGGTCATTTCCACGCTTTGGTAGTGTCCTGGAGCCTGCATTTCACACATGTAACCTGCAAATCTAACAAACACTAGCCCAGCTTTTAGCTAACACAGCATAGGTTAAACACTAGTTCATTTGATGCTTTTTACTTAGTATCTTTTTTCACAAACATGCTCTTAGGAAGAGTGGAGGATTTGGAAGCGAGTTAATTCTTTTCTTTCTTGAATTTATTGTATTTAAACATGGTTTGGCATTTTTTTTCACTGCACAGCACTGATTTGTCTGTATTCAAAGTTTGCCAAGCCATTCTACATAGGAGCTCATTAGAAGCCAAGATCTCTAAAACATCTATAGGCCCAATATTTTTTCAGTAACACACAACCCAAACACGTTGATAAAACCTTTTGTGCATTTGTGACATGTAAGATATGTAAGAAACTTATTGTTTGAAGACACTTAACATACCTGATGTGTAATGGAAAAAGGTATTTATTCTTCTGAGCCAGTGTGATCTCCCAAATTAACTGCTTTGTCCTCAATGCCTCCCTTACAATGTCAAATGTGATCTTGGGTATTGCAAGTCTGTCACCTGTTTTGCTAGTACTGTGTTATATCTGTAATAAATGTCTTCTTGTGGGAGAGAGGAGAATGGAGTTTATTTCACTAGAGAATGTGTTTGGGTGTCAAAGGGACTGGAAGAGCTGTAAAGGGTAACTGGCACAGGAAGCTTTCCCAGCACTGGAGCAGTGCTGGCTAGGAATGGGAGGGGCAATGAGTTCTTAACCATTGGGAGCATTGTTGCTCTGCAGAAATAGGGGGTCTGGGTCGGTTGCCAGAAAAGCTGTGGTGTTTCCCCAGTGCCACTGGTAGCACCAGAGTAAATTCCTGTGGTGTTTCCCCAGTGCCACTGGTAGCACCAGAGTAAATTCCTGTGGTGTTTCCCCAGTGGCACTGGTAGCACCAGAGTACATTCCTGTGGTGTTTCCCCAGTGGCACTGCTAGCACCAGAGTACATTCCTGTGGTGTTTCCCCAGTGGCACTGCTAGCACCAGAGTACATTCCTGTGGTGTTTCCCCAGTGGCACTGCTAGCACCAGAGTACATTCCTGTGGTGTTTCCCCAGTGGCACTGCTAGCACCAGAGTACATTCCTGTGGTGTTTCCCCAGTGGCACTGCTAGCACCAGAGTACATTCCTGTGGTGTTTCCCCAGTGGCACTGCTAGCACCAGAGTAAATTCAGTTGCAGGAAAAGTACCTTAAAGTAAGGTGAGGAAAGGTGCACTTGCAGGAAGCCTGTTAAACCGTGGGCACAGCAGAGTTAAATGCTGCAGCCCTGCAGCGCTTCCTCACTTGGGAACACCCGGGGTTCCATCCTGGGAGAAGGAGCCCTGAGCCCTGCCTGGGGTTCCCCTTTGGAGAGCGGGCTGGGCTTGTGCTTGGAGCTCCTGAGCACAGCCAGGCGCTCTACAGCACCCACCGCACTTCAGCAGCAATTGCACTGTGCAGGACTGAGGCCCTGCTGCCCGTCCCTGCACCCGCACACAGCGCAGCGTTCGGCCTGGGGCCTTGGCTCATTGAAGCAGCACTGACATGCAGAGGAATCGTTCCTGCGAGCCGTGAGCAGAGCGCTGCCCGCTCCGTGCGGGTACCGCAGCCTGGGCTCTGGAGAGCCCTGGGAGCTGCAGCCCCGGCGCCTGCCGGCTGCCAGGAAGGACCGAGCGTTCCTTCGCTCCGGGCCGGCGGAGCAAAGGCGGGCATGGAGCCCCTGTTGGGGCGGGGTGGGAGCAGGAGGAACAGCGCTTTACCTCGGGGGACTCGGTAACGCCCGAGGGCAGGCTGGCAGAGGGCAGGCTGGCAGAAGGCGCCTCGTTTCCCAAGAGGAATAAAATGCTGCTCTGATCCTGTCAGAACAGTTCCAGGTTCTCGTGGGCACCCCACGGCTCTTCCTGTGCTCTGTGAGAAGGATTTAGACTCGAGAGCAGGGTTTTACAGAAAGACAGAGACACAGCATTAGTCACAGTGGTGTCCAAAAACCTTAAAAGCAGGCCAGGTCTGTAGTTTGATGCCGAGAGAATGAAACCATATGGAACGTCCAGCATTCATTTTGTTCAAGGCAGAAGTCTTAACCTGCAGTCAGTAATGGCAATCTGAATAATTATACACTTTTCCTATGCAAATAGGACAGCACAGAGGGGAGGAAAAGATGGCAGTTGAGTAACAAAATAGTTTATTGCACGTTATGGAAATGCACTATATTCTTACTTTAAAAGATTGCCTATCTAAAATTATTTCTGTTTAGTTGCATCCCTTTTGACAAGTTACTTACTAATGCAGTACAGATTAGCTTTATCCTACCACTATCCTGCCTCAAACCCTGCTTGCCTCCATCTGCCCCACGTAAAACCCAGCTGGAAACACTCAGGAAGCACCTGAGCAGCACCTGTCTGTGCCCTTAGCAGGGTACCCCACTCTCCAGCACAGGCAAAGGCTTCCTAAGCAACTTGAACAAGTCAATAAAATACTCTCAATTACAAATTTAAATCAAGTGACGTTATTCTCTTAGTTAAGTTGCAGATAACTTAAATTTATTTTTTTCCAAAAGTTATTTACAGATTTACAAGTATTTGTGTGGTATTTTACAAAAAGTTACATCAGGTCATTTTAAAAACATTTTGCTTTACAAAAGCTACATAAGCAACTACATTGAGGTGTTAAAAAGAATAGCTATGTTAGCTTTTAGGATATTCACTAAATCCCTATCCTCAGAGACAAAGCCAAGCTAAACAAAGTGCAAGGACAACTGAAAGACCTGTTTGCAGCCTCCCTTTTGCTGTCAGCAATGCTCCTCCAAGCCCATGGCTGAAGGAACTACAGGAATTCTGGAGCGTGGAGGCTGCAGGGCTGGAGCCCATGGCAGGAGTGGCTAAAGAGAGGAGGGTGCAGTGCAGTGAGGGCAATTTATCCAAGGATATTATTTCTATTTACCTACAGAAAGAACAAAGATTTTACCTTCCAGCAAAAGTTACCATCAATGACAAGACTGGTTGGACTCAGAAGGGCTCAAAAGTGCTCTGGGGAAAAATGAAGTTTAGGAACCAACTCTGAAAGTTTCAGAAAGATGGTGACAAAATAAGGAAGAACCTCCCTGTCCAACACAGAAGGGATGTGATTCCCATGATTTAATCCCAGTCTTTCTAGGTGGTTTCTAGAGCTATGCAGTGATTACACGTACAAGTCTGAGAGCATGACTTGCATGAAAACAATGCAGAGCCTTGTTCAAGGTTGCAGACAATGTCAGACAAGAGCTCTGTGGTGAACAGCTCTCTTTCAATGGAAACACAGATATATCAAATTAATAGTTCATGTGAAAAAATCATTCAGTAAAACACACCTTCCTTCAGCAGGTGCCCGGAGGCATTGTTTGTTCCCTGGCTGACCAAAGCTCCCCTTACACCTGGGACTGCTCAGAACAGCTGCCAGTGCAAATTTTCTTGGATGTATCAAATGCTGCTAATGAAGAGCAAGTAAACAAATACATGGGATTTGGCAATAACTTCTCACACCACTGCATTAACTGCCATACTTTTTTCTAGTACAATTTAAAACCAGCTACTGCTGGGTTTTGCTTCACAACAGCCTGTCAGAGGCACACTGTAGCAGAATTAGGTTGGACTTGCTACACATCAGCCTGTAAGAGTATTATCTTAACAACCAAAGTACTCATCCAATACACATTAACACTGGGTCTCCTGTATAAAATGCCCTGCTTCCTACAAAAAAACTGCTGAGCCATTTGGTAGACCAACACACCCATCTGGGTTTTTTTTTTTCTTTTTAGATATGCATTTTCTACATTTAGGTCCCATTGTCTCCATTTGTTTAAACAGGAAGCAGAGGAGTAACCTGTCCACAGTACCTTGGAATTGCAACTCTACACTGCTTACCTGAAAGTCTGGAAATACTGCTGTACATTCTTTAGTTGGTGCTGTGGTTTTTACAGGAGGAGCTACACACCAGAACTAATAAATCTCTTATGGCACGGTGGAAGAGCACCTCTGTATAAGAATTGCATGGCAGGAATCACAGACCCGCACAGGCTTTGGGGAAGAGGGCAGAGGCAGCTCATTGTCAGAACAGGCATTGCAGAAGATCTCCCCACAGTTCCTACAGTGATGCTAAACCATGGGCAGAAGATGAAAAATTTAAATTTACCATGGAAATGTACTTGGTCATTGGATACCAACAAACAATACACACAGAGCAGTGCAAAACATAATTCCTTTCACTTCCTGGAGTCAGGAGTGAGTTTGCAAAAGAGAATTCATCTCTATCCCAAACTGTGATGCAATCCTACACAAATGATGTTTATCTAGGATTGCAACACAGACAGATACATGGTCTTTCTAGACATTTAAATATATATATGTGTGTGCTTTGAAGATTTAATTCAAACCCTGGATTAAGAATGTATTCTGCTATAGAAAAATACAGCATGAGCAACGATAGGTAATCTGCCACAGTGAATGCTTCTGTCAGGTACCTAATTGAGATTGAACATAAAAAGGTAAAGAAAACTTCCTGCACACATTAATAAAGCATGGAATTAATGTCACAGTTTACTTTAAAATTACAATAAACTCATATTTTCTTCCTCTAGTATATAAAAAATGCCATAAAAATACTTCCACATGCGTCAAATTCTCACAGCACCAGAGCTGATAAGAGTTTGAGATAACAATTCCACAAAGTAGTTAAGTAATTTTTAACTAAGTTGCTTTGTGGAACTTCACCATGACACTGTTTCTTTTGAAATTAGGGCCCCAAGCTGCATTGTATGTATGAAAGAACTAGCAAAATACCTCAAAAATAACTCTGCATTCACCTAATCATTGACATTTCATGCCACACCTCACAGAAAATTACTAATTACATCATACTTGTAATAATAATAATTACATAATACATAATACTAATTACATAATACTTGTAAACAAGTTGGGAGAAATTTTGTTAAAGTTTTACCTTCCTTTTGGAAAGTGAAAATTCCTTTTCACATAGCTTGCAATGGGTGGCCTCTTTGTCCTTCAACCAAACCTGGCCCTGGAGAAAAAATGATCATAATTATACATATCTGATGAAGTTAAACTTTGGGCTCCAGGGGACAAGACAAATCAAGAGCAGAACATTCACTGCCTGAATGCCCAGTGCCCTGGGAGCAGGGTAATGCCACACAGACACTCTGGAGCAGCACAGGACTGCTCCAAAACACTGCACATCCTTAGGGGACAAGAGAGAGCATAGGTGCAGAGAGAACAGGCTCCAGGTGGTGAAGCTGGGCAGTGGAAGGGCAGAAAGGCATCCAAGCCTCAGAGTGAAGCCAATGTCCCTGCTCATCACATGGGAACAGTCCTCAAGATGCAGGGAAGCAAAAAAAAAAAAAAAAAAAAAAAAAAAAAAAAAAAAAAAAAAAAAAAGAAAAAAAAAAAAAAAAAAAAAAAAAAAAAAAAAAAAAAAAAAAAAAAAAAAAACAGGAGGACAGTGTCAAGAATTGTCAATTCCTTCCATTGAAACCACTTAATAAACCCAGAAGTCTGCTCAACCATTTCAGACACTTCTACCTGGACTGCAGCAATGTGCCAGGTGACACACCAGATGATCAAATGTGCAGATAAAATTTCTGCTCTCAAGTGCTCCCAAACCTGCTGACATTACACATCACATTTTATCAGCTGTGGTAATACAAGTTTACTTATTTCCTTGGATGATCAAATATTTATTGATCATTAAGAAGTACTCTGCAGTTTAAGCTCAGTTGGCTACACATTCTGTCCCAGATACACTCTGTAAATTACAGAAGGGCCAGAAATGCAAGAAAAGGGCCAAAATGCAGAGCTGTGCATCAAACAAGGAAATTCAAAAACAAATGGATATTTTCCAGGGGGTTACAGGTTCTCTCCTACTGGAGGAGATTATACAATGAGTCTCTCCGGAGTAGCTCCTGTTAGAGAGAAGTCTTCTCATGCTTATGAAAGATTTCAAAAAGAAGAGTTTAAAAAAAAAGTTTATTTTCTCAAAACACTACTGACCTGCAATGCCTTGTTCGCTTCTTTTATATCTTCTATTTTCAGCTTTGATCTAAAGAATAAGAAAATGCAATTTCAAACTTCTACATGGTCAGTTATAACTCTGGTTTAGGTACTTAAAAATTTTTAAGCCAAGTCCTCTGAACAAAAGTACAAGACCACATAATGTCATTTTGGAGGAAGCAGCCTCCCCACAGCCATCCAGTGCAGACCCACTGAGAACTGAACCCCAGGTGATACACACAGAGTTATGTTACAGGGCATCAAAGGCCACATAAATAACTGCTGGAAAGAGAGATCATTAAATGAAGCTCCAACAGCACAAGACAATAAGGAGGGTGCTGCTGGCCAGGTGACCCCTTCCATCCTCTGCAGACTGGGCAGCTCTGCTGCTTCTGCCTGGGCTGGAGCTCCTCTCCTTCCCTGGGGCTGTGTTTGGGTTTGTGCTGATAAGACAGAGCTGTTGCTGTTATTGCTGAGCAGCTCACACAGAGCCAAGGCCCTTCCTGCTCCCCACTGGGGGTGGTGGGAACTGAGGGGACACAGGCAGGACAGAGGAGCAGAGGATATTCCAGACCAATGGCACCATGCTCAGTACAGGAAGTGGGGGAAAGAAGGCAGGGGCACAGTTGGAGTGATGGAGCTTTGCCTTCCCAAGGCACCATTCCACGGATGGGGCCCTGCTCTCCTGGGGCTGGTTGAATACCTGCCCAGCCACGGGAAGTGGTCAATTAATTCCTTCTTCTGCTTTGCTTGCATCTGTGGCTTTTCTTTTCCCTCTTAATCTGTCTTTATCTCAAGCCTTAATGAGTTTTCCAGCTTTCACCTCTCCAATTCCCTCCCTGATCCCAGTGGTGGGGCAGTGAGTGAGCAGCTGTGTGGGGCTCAGGAAGAGCAGCACTGCCCTGCAGCAGCCAGAGCTGTTACCTTCTCCTCAAGGCTCCTCTAGGAATGCCACACCTGCCAACCCAGGCAACTGTTCCCACTGCAGAACAAAGCCTAATGCCCTTCAAACAAGAACTGGCTGTTCACAGCACTGTCATTACCCAGGAGCTCACAGCCAGCCACCAGCCAAAAATAAAAATTACCAGGCCTGGTCTAACTAGATACATTGACTTCTGATAACTGGTTAGTTATCAAAATACCAATAATATTGTCATATACTGTCTAATACTCATTACCACTGTCCCACTATTTTTTAAATCCAAACATATATGACAAAAATATCTGTATAAGTCATCATGAATAATGAAATTACTCGCTCAGCTTGGATGCCAGTTCTTGGAGAGCAGCTTCTTGGTCCTCACATATGCTTTTCAGTTGCTTGTTCTTCTCCTGAAGTTTAAGGAACTCCTTAAGACAAAACAAACAAAATAAAATGAAACCAGATGATTCTCAGACTGTGTTTTCTCTACTGCCTAGAAAGCTGCTCCTACTGAAGCTGATCTTGCTGAAAAAGCCAAGTGAAGCAGTGATCCCTCACACTGGTAAGGTTCCAAACACAACCTGAGCAGCAATAAGATTAAAGATTAAACTCAAGATTAAACTCTCTTAGATCCCAAGAGATAAAGAAACATTTCTGCTTCTGTAGCCCTCTCCAGGGAGAAAATAAATCTGATTGACTGGAGAGCCCAGGAGCACTGGGGAGCCACGGGCCCAGCCCACAGTGAGGAGACAGAGCCTTCAACACAGCTGACAAGGGAAAACAAGATTTCATGTTTCCTCATCCGAAGGACTGAGTTCTGATCTGAGGAATAAAGGGGCAGTAAAAAGCCCATTTTTTTCCCTCATTCTATTTGTGAGAATACATGAATGTAATCTTATCTATTTGCAGAAATTTTCTGAAATACCATGTCAAAGTCTATAGCTAACTTTGCAGTTGGTTTCTAAGTTACTAGTCAAAATTTGCTGCAGAATTTACTTTCTTAAGGTTAACTATTTCTTGGGTCTCTGTTCTCAGATGAGATACAGTTTCCTTTTCCTTTTGAAGATCATCCTCTAGGGTTTGCCGCCACTCTTTTTCTATCTTCAAATCTGTTTCCAGCTGAAGCCTAGAACAGGGAAAACAGAACAAAAATCACTGTGCACAACAGTATCACTTTTAAAAACAAAACTTGAGTTTATTTCCGGGTGCAATAGACTATTATCATAATAAACTATTAACTTACATGTTTTCTAAAACAGATCTAAGTGTCAATATAATGACATTTTAGGTATCAGTGTAATAAAAAAGTACTGTCCCTTAGAAAATGCTTTTCAAAGTAAGTGTATTGAAAGGACTGGGAATATGACATAATTTTGAAGAGCTGACCTTTGAAATAAAAGAGTAAGAGAAGACTAATCACAAAACTCTGTAGTATTTTTAAAACACGCATAAGGCAAAGCCCCTTAACTTTATACAGCTCGTTTCTAAAATAAATCAAACCAAGCAGCCACAGCATCATTGGTGAGGCAGACAACCATTGCAGGTATCTCTGATACCACAAAAGTTATTTAATTTTACACTCTTAGATGTGAAACTTCTATTTTAGACTAAGGTTTATGGCATTTTGAACAGAACTGAAGATAAAGGAGGAAGGACTTTAAATTACTATTTTTATTGAGCTTTCTACACAGCTGAGGTTCAGCATAAAGAGGGATACAGATTCTATTGGCTGATCTGAACTTCACTGAAAGGAATTAGGGCTACTCTGATAGAAGACCCCATTCTAGCTGGAATTTTACTCTTGGTTTCATGGAAGAGCTGGTGTCTAGAATATTAGGGAGAAACCAAAGGGTGGAAACACACTGTTCAACCTTCTATATCTAAACTGTGCCAACACAGGAAAAGAGGAAAAAAAAAATCCGAGAGTACTCATGCAAGGTCTTTTGATGGGAAACCTACATCCACATTAATTTTCCTGTTTTCAAACCAAACCCAGGAAAGGAAAGACTTACATTTTGGGACACTACCTCAGCATCTGGCTGGAAAAGAAGTGAACATGACCTGGAGGTTTCAGAATTGCAGAATTCTAAGGCTGGGGTCTGAACTGTTCTTTTGCCCAAATCTGCAGAGGTGACTGTGGTAGTAAAGTGAACATTTGTCATGACAGTTGAACAAGTGGATTGACATTCAGAGTTTTGAGAGAAGCAGAGGAGGGCTAATAACTGGATTGGAAATCACTAATTTTTAAGCCCCCAATCTTTGTGCCAAACATTTACTTAAATAACTGATGTTTTATCTTCCCAAAGAGGGAAAACACCTGTCCTTACAGGGAGCTTCTAACATTACATACTGATTTAAATTAGTACTGAAGGATGTAACAGGAGAAAGACTAGAGGGTTGGCTTTTACATTAGCTTTTAACTTTTATGACTCCTCTGGTTTTTCACTTTTTATTTCCTGTCCAGTGGTAGTTAAACCACTTCTACCTCATCCTTAAGTTGGATCAATCAAAACTATTGTTGTGCCATTTCTGTTTAAGTCTATACTACTCCATACTTGTGGGCTTTGTTAAAAGTGTGTTTTACCACTCACTACTCCACTATGTATTTTCCCCCACTTAGGATAATTTCCTCCTGAATTAAGCTGGTACTTTCAGCCAAGAAATAATGCTGGTTTTCCCCTTCCTTTAAAGCTGTATGTCATTTTGGAGGCACCCAAAGCCAGCTTGGCTTTCTTGGAATGACATATTCTCTTCTGCCTTGCCGGTACCTGACACGAAGATCTTTAGTATTTACATTCTGTTCAAAACCATTTAACAACAAGTAGCCTGTATTAGGACAGAGGACATAGTGCAATGTAGAATGTTTACTGCCATGCATTTTTGCAAACAGCAAAGAAATACTCACAGCTGTTTCTCCTTCTGGGAGAATTCGTTCTGCAGGCTTTCAGATTTATTCACATATTCCTCTTTAAGTTTCTCATCCTCAGCCTCAGCATCCATTTGAGCCTTCTCTGCTTTCTGCAATCTGGTGTAATTCAAATCAACTTTGGGTAAAACTGAAGCTAGAACTAGGGTGTAGAGGGTGAGGAAGACAAATAAAAGAAAAATGGGGAAATAGAAACATTTCTAAATAAAAACAAAGTTTGGGGGAAACTCACAAACTCAAACGAGAAATTCATACAATGTCTAGAGAACTTAGCTCTGGGATTTGCATACAGTAAGAGAGCAATCACTGTAAGTAATAATTGCTTTATTTTATGCTCATGAATAACAGGTGCCAAAGCATGATACATATTTTAGAATCCAAGCATTTAACTTGATGCTTTTCTTTTCTTTTTTCTTTAGCATACGTTCATGTGTTATTTGTGAAGCCTTTTTCACCCCCAAGTAAATTCTGTAAAAGTACTTGGCTTGCACTAATCACCCATTAAGACAGGGTAGAGCATGTGTTGTGCAAAAGCAGCTCAAAACAATTGAGGCAGAAGGTTGCATACAGAGCACTGCAATCAGACAGCAAAAAACTTGACTAGCCTAATACAACAAAATACACCCTGACAGGTTCCACTACATTTTCAGAACTACCTCAACTACATCAGAATTAATTTAAATAGTCTGTATTAAAAATAATGCATTCTTACACTGGTTAAAATAGCTCCATACTATACACAAATCAAAATGATTAATCAAGAAATGAGGGATTGTTATTTGATTTAATCTTTTCTTTCTGAATTCCAGATTTGTTCAGCTGACACTCCCTCTGGAATGCGTTAGTTCACTGTGGTTCCTCTCTGGTAGATATAATCTGACAAAAGTAAATGTACTAAAAGGGGGCTTGTGCTGTACCATGGTTACACCTGTCTGGAGAATACAAGAGCCTGTAAAACCCCAGTGAATGGCCCCACCTGATGCAAAAGTGTCCCAAGGGCCTCCCAGGTAAGTGTTGGGAGGAATCAGTGAGATGGCTGATTTCTCACTGCCCAAGCAGCTCACTGAAAACAGAGCAACTCCCCACTCCCAGAGTCAGCTAAAAAGAAGATGTGTCAGCAATGTGTCTGCATCTGTGCTTCTGCTGCTGAAGTTGCACCAGAGGGAGTTTCCAAAAGCTGCTGGTAAACAAGTGAACACAGCTGGAATTAAACTGCCTTATCAAGGGTGCACTATCTCACTCAGCTATCCCAGTCACATTTGCAATGGTAGTGCACAGAGGGCCAAGCCATGGGAAGGAGAATATTGGGAAAAAGCAGATCCCTCCCCTGTGCAGAAGCTGGCTGAAGCTACACAAGGCACTGACACCAAAAGCACGTTAAACCCTTCCCTACATCACAAAATCAACTGCAGAGTTGTTTCCACAAGCAAAAAAGGGAACTTGCTACCCAAAAGCTGCAGCATCATCTCCAGTCCAGCACCAGGGCTGGCTGTACTGCTGAAATTCAGGCAGATGTTGAGCTGGCTGCAGTTTGCAGCTGGATTTGGCACTCAGATGATACTGGAGCAGATATTTGTTTGCATAGATGACTGTGAGGTGGATAAGACACCCATTTCTGCAATGGTCCTCTTGTTGTTCTAGTCAGTGTTTCTGGTTTGGTTTTTCTTTGAAGATGAAAGATATTTATTTTTATTTTTCAGTAGCCAGCTCATGTTAAAGGTTCTTTCTGCCTCCAAACCAAGGAATAACATAGTGCATAACCATGCAGTAAAAACTCTTTCTTTACTATTGCATCCTGCCCCCACTTTTTCAAACACATCTCCTGATGCTGCCAAACTTTAAGATCATTTTCCCACTCAACTTCCACTACAAACTTCAGAGCAAACATCAGGGAGTGTATTAAGGGCAGGCAGCAACCTAAACTCTTCTTTCTGCAGTGCAGGCAAGCAGCAGCTCCCAGCAGAAACAGGAGCTGTAAAGGCTGCCTGATGGTGGCTGGGGGAGGGAGAAGAGTTTGGGTACAACACCCACACAGGGGCTGCTCTCAGTGCAGACACAGCCAGGCAAGATCCTCAGCTGACAAACGGGTTAGGCAGGTTCAGGATCTGGGCCCTAATTGTAAATCCTGCTCCCTGCTCCACCGCCCAGGGCAGCTGTGCTAGGCAGGAGCCCCAGCTCCAGGATATGCTGCAGCCCCTCACCCATCAGGCTCCAAACACATTTTCACTCCATGGAGTGTTTTACCTCCCATGACATCAGGGAGGTGGAGCTGTGCTGTTGGATCCAAGGGCTGTCATTCCCTCACTGCACACACAGAACACGGACGGTGACACCACCCTCTTCTCTTACATCCACCCTTCTGAGAGCTCAGCTCCCTCCCTCCAACTCCCCAAGAAAACAGTGCTAGACACAACCACAAAACCCAAAAGAGAGCGTGCTTTGGGGATAAATACAGCCTAAAAGTGAAAGGAATAAGCAGGGAGAAGGGAAGTATTAGCCAGAAAGGCTACTTTTTAAATCTCTTAGTACCAAAGAACCGGAAAATCGCTAATTAGAAACAAGTGTCATAAAAATGTACAGTCAAAGTAAAGACATCTAACCTCTTAAAATAAAACTTGATGAAGAAGTGCTTCAATAGCATTAGAAAACTAGCTTACATTTGCTTAATAATAGTGCAGTAATTTACTATTTTTTTTCTTTTTCTTTTTTTTTAGGAGGGGTAAAGTGAGATCGGAGATGATGTTCTTTCAGAAACCAAAACAGAACCCAGCTACGATCAGTTACAGTGCAGGATTTCTAATACCACTTTCAAGTTTTAATTGGAAAATTCTGAAGTCCTATTTTATCAGCAATTATTTCAACACAAGAGATCTGTAGGAGCTTTCAGAATGATATATCCTTGACAAGTTTGTACTGGTGCTGAGCCTCATTGCTGGCACATTTGACGAATGACATTGCAATAGTCCTAGTTTGAGTTAACAGATCTTTGTCACTTCATGAATGCAGTGGACAAAAATCAAAGACAGATGAAGGCAGCAAAACAGTAAAAACAAAAATTGGGATAAAAGGATAAAAAGAAAAAGAAAAAAGAGGAAAAAAGGATGTCAATAAAAGAATATTCATGTCACTAATTTTTTTAATACATAAGCATGTTTTTCATAATCAGATTTAAATGAAAAAAAAGACATGTCAAACACCAACATGACAGGGCTTATGGATATGTTATATTTTACAATTAGAAAGATCAATGTTGCATATAAGGTTGCACTAAATTAAAACATGTGAATCACATCTTAATATTACGTAGTACATGCAGTCTAACCAAAATGTAAATTTATATTCTGCGATTTTAGTCTTTCACTTTTCAACCTTTCAGTGTGAAAACTCTTAAAGTCATTGAAATAATGGCACTTCCAATGCGATGGACAACAATTATAACAGCTTCAGCAAACAACCAGTGATCCTTGAAGGCATTAATGTTTATATTAAGCATATGCTTAAGTATAAGCCAGATTAATGCTTCAGTTTCTATTGCATTTCATTCAGGTGAGGAAAAAATAGGCAATAAGGAATCAGAATTTTGCAACAACTGAAAGAACAACTTTTGATATCAGCATAAAAACCTAGGACCAGAAGAAAGATGGTAGAGGAAGAAAACTGAAAGATTAAGTTTGTATTTAAAGTGAGTGTGTTTGTCAAACAGAAAAAAAACCAGTCCAACAGCAAAGCACTAATTAGAAATTTCAGGAAGGTTTGGTTTAAATGTTCCAGTTGAAAATTACATTTCAATGGCAACGGTAGGGATGCAGTAAGGTGTAAGGGGGTGGAGTTGTGAATGAAGAGAAACAAAGATGGGGCTGTACCTTTGTTCTAGTTGTTTCATAGTTGCATTAATTTGATTTGTCTTATCCTCTAATCGACTAATTATTTCATTCTTTTCTTTCATAGCATCTTCAGAAACCTGTGTTACAAAAGAGGTTCAAACTGAAATTGGTATAATTGCACCATTACCTTGTAGGGGCTTTTTCTTCAGTGTCTAGAGGGGCAAATGGTAAAAATGGCTCCAAGTTTTGAGTCTCTTTACGGAGGTCAAAATGCCTTCAGGTTTTGATTCTCTTTAAGGATTGCCTTCTAAAAACTCTTGAGGACAGTATGTAAAATCTTATGCCTAGAAAATCTGTAGTTTTATACTTTGTAAGTGTAGATGCTATTTAATATTTAATAGGTATAAATGTTCCCTTTTTATTTCCTTCCTTAGTTAATCACTTTAGAAGTTAACTTCAATTCACTGAACAAGTAGTCCATTAGAACCTTAGCAGTGAAGAGCAAAGAGCTTAGTCCAGAAAAATCACCATGGTTCTCCTAAAAATCAACCCCTCCAGATCCTAGCATTGGAGAACACTCTCTCTCATTCTCTTTCTCTCCACCTCAATTTATATTTCCCATCCTCTGGCCCAGTTTCCTCACATTTGCAGATGGCAAAGTAGAATCCTTTGTCCATCACTTCAATGATCTCTCTGTAGCACCCTAATTGTTTTTGCCCTCATTCTGCCATAGATTTGACTTGTTTCTTGGGCTGGTTTTCATAATTTATTCCCTAAATCAAATTCATATTTTGCATAAATAATACACTGATATTTGGTCATTTGTTAACTGCATTTGGGTCCCTGAGATCCATATTCTTCAAAAAAAGGCATTTCGTTGTTAAGAGATTTTCTTAATTTGTTAACAGATTTAAAAATAAACCCAATACTGTAATTAGCTTTTTCCATTTAACATATTCTTGTCTTTCTTTCTCTACTTTGGAAGGTCAGGGCTTTTCTTCAACTCCTCACTATGTGCCTACATTCCTCTGGTTTTTTAATACAACACAGGCCAAAAAAATGTCTTTGGGACAGTACACTATTACTCTCTGTATTTCACACAGGATATTATTAGGGCATGATCTTATCCTTATGCTCTTTTCTTCCCTAAACCCAGTAAGTGACTGCCTTAAGAACTTCTTTGTATGAAACCATGATTGCATAGGTAATGTTCCAAAATGTCAAGCTGACCTAAGAAGCACAAAGAAACCAAAACTTCAGGGAACAGCAGCACTCAACTGACCAGAATGGTAAGAATGCATTTCTCTCTCTATGATCCTTTCAGCAGTTTAACAGCATTGTCACTTTACCTGCAGCTTTTGGTACATTTCCACGTTAATTGCTTTAACTTCATCAAGCTGCTGCCGCAGGCCAATAAGGGTGTCCTGCTTCTCATGGATATCCTTCTCCAGCAACTTCATGGCAAGCTCTATCTCATGTTTCATGCTAACTTGAACCACCAGCTCATTCTCCATATCCTATAAAACACAAGCACAATGCAACACAAAGGATTTAAATAATTATGGAATTGGTTTTTTTCTGTTTTGAAACTCTAACAGAGCTGCAGCACCACCTATTTTTCCACTTCAGAAATCCTGCCCCTCTTTACCTTTGCAAATTATCCATAAATGTTACACTCAAATACTAACTGACCAATGGGGTCAGTTTTTAACTTTGGGAGAAGGTAACTCACATTATAAAAAAATACCCTGCCAATGTTGTACAGAGTTGCCTAAGTATTAATTACAAAAATAGAACTGAAGTATTTTTATTTTCAAAGAGAAATATTTAGCACAGATAGCATACAGTATTGCTAAAAGCTAACCTAAAAATTTATCAAAGAAAAATGTGGGGGTTTTTTACTGTTCTTCAGCAATATTACTATAGAAATATTGATGCTCTGTAAAAATTCCCTTTATGTTAAAGGCAGTTGTAGGAGAAGGGAGAACAGGTGACCTTGTCCCTGTTAGTTACCCAATTCAGCCTCACCCCTGATGAGTCACAGCTACATCCAATAAAGACAAGTGTGATAAAAGGGAGCGGGTGAGCTAGTGAAGGGATCATCATGGAGGATCATGAACAGAAGAAGGATGAAGAAGAAGAAGGATCCTGGGGAGAGAGAATCAGAGCTGTGAGGTCAGTCTGGGTCTGCAGCTAGCCTGTTGTTGGAACCTGCAGTCACAGTCTAGCTAGGTAAAAACCTGCAATCAGAGTCCACAAACTAATCCCTGCCCTCAGAGTCTGCACACCAATCCCTGCAGTCAGGGTTTAGCAGGAAATAACCAGCAGTTAGAGGCTGCAAGGAAAACCTACAGCAGGAGCTTGCTGCAGCCAGAGTCAGGGAATGTTTGGAGTCACGGATGGCTGACCTGTGAAGAGGAATAAACCAGGACCCTTCTCCTGCTGTGATAAATAAGAGGAATAAACTGGACCGTTCTCAGCTCATTTCTACCCTCTAACAAGAGGGCTGCTGCAACAGGCAGTCAGAGAAAAGGCTCCTCAAGTAAATGAAGAGCAGCATCTGAACTCAAGAGAAGCAGAAGCATTCCTGCAGGGAGTGCTGTGCAGAGGGGCAGGGAAGGCTCACCTGCCGCAGCTGGGCCTCCTCCCGGAGCTGCCTGCGGGCTTCAGTGTACATCTCATCCAAGCCCTGCCTCGAGTGCTTGTACGTCTGCAGCTCTGCCTCCACATCCACTTTAGTGGCCTACAAAGATACAGAGGTTCTGTCCTTACTCATCATAAGTTCTGCAGTTTAATGGCATAAATTTAACATTTGTGGGGAATATGAAGAAAAACCTACAAATGCATCCTCCAAGCACAGGACAAACATGGAAAGAGCTGTTTCTGCTCTGTGGCCGTTGGTTTGATAATGGGAATTGAGTAAAAGCAGCAAAATTAACATCAACACTGCAGTGCTGTCCTCCTTTGGTGTCACTTGAATAACTACGCATGCATATGGCTGTAAAATAATCAAATGTCCTAGAATTTTAATTTACTTATGCCATTTAGAAAGCTCCACAGATTTAATAAGTCCTTTCCCTCATAAAAGTTGTTTCAGATTTGGACAAGTTAAGCTTACTTGAAATTGAGATGTACAAACTTTTCAACAAAAATTAACCACATTATATTACAGTATTAAAAAACTAACATACCTCTAGATGATGCTGTGTTTTCATTAAAATCAGAGTATTTTCACTCCTTAATTGATGGTTTTCTTCCTGAAGTTTAATTATATTGTTTTTTGCTATTGCTAACTGAAAAGAAACAAATTTTTAAAAAGCACTGTGACCACTTTTGTGAGTAGAAATAAAGAAAAAAAATGTTCTGATTAATGCAAGACCAAGGCATTCTCTGCTGTATTCTCCCTGTCTGCCAAACAGAGGATTAGCTGTTTTTAAAGAAAGCGTGAAGCTTCTGCATTTAATGAGTCACTTTCATTGCACAGCAGCAGCATGTTCAGGATACTTCACTGTTTCATGACTGGTTAAGAACTTGCTTTCTTTTCACTGCTCCCTCATGATTTAATAATTACATTATGACTTAAAAACCCCCAATTCTCTTTCCTCGTCCTCATCCAGTTTTCATTTTCTTTTTTGGGCATCTTCATATATCATATGGAGCAGCTTACATAAGAAAGCCTCTCTCATATGAAAAACAAACAATTTTACAAAAAATGACACTTTATAACTGGGCCCTACAGTATATAGCTTAAAGTCAGAATTATAAGTCAAAGGATCAAAATAGGTGGACAGTTGGGCTGAAGGCTTATAAAGGAACCAGGATACTCTGAGAATTAACACTTAGAAAAAATATTTTCACTCTGTCTGGATACATTACTCCCAGAGTGGGCTAGCTGTCCCTTCAGCAGCTGAAATTAAGAGTTTACTATTTTCCGCTTCATTAACTAAAAAAAGCGCTCTCCCTTATAAAGTTAAAAATATTGGAAACTAGTCAAGCATCAAAGATAACCAGAAATATAGGCTATAAACACAAACCCAGAAGCAGACAAGTCTAAAAGCTGTATACAAGTATCCAGTAAACAAGCAAGAAGCAATCCTTTGGCTAAAGCTGAGAACTGGAACAGAAATTGCTTGGTGAACTACTTTCTGTCTCTTTGTAGCAACTGGTGTCACCCTTTCTAGACTAGTCATCTGCACAAATCAGACTGACAGCTGGCATTAAGAAAGGATTCTCTTCTCATTTTGTCCAAAGTTGGAAATTGCAATGTTCTGCAGAATTAATGTACTGATGCTAGAGGCTACCTGGCAAGCTGACTTCAAATCCCTGCAGCTGCTGCCCCTCTTCTTTAGGCCAAAACAAAGGTATCTGAATATATTATACAGAACTTCCATGGCTTAAAATAATGTAAGTATATTTAGAAAAAACAGTCTTTCACAGAAAATAATATGCTAAACATTACTAAAATAAAAAAGTACCTCCTCAATCAGTTTAGTGTTTGATTTCTCCAGTGAGTCAACTCTTGCATGTAGACTGCTAACTGTGCTACTGAAAGGGGAAAAGAAACAATGGTATTCAAGATTACATCAAAACTCATTCAACCAAGCTCAAAAGCTTTAATGCCAGGTACAGTGATTAATGGTTAAGAGCTGTGAGGTCTGTTCCCATTGTTTGAGGTTTTCCTAAATACAAGAAAATTACTCTCCTTTGTTGAACATCTCTACACTTCTTTCAATTCCCAATGTCACCTCTGTCACTTAAAACTCCTGGCTGGCTAGAACTTTTCATGCACTCTCACTTTCCCTTATCCTCACAACTATATTGCATCCAAAAGAGAAATGAGTTCCCCCCACAGAATAAAACCATTCTCTAGATTCCCATCCTTCAAAATATATTTCTTTTATAAAATCATTTGTTTCTCTGCATTTTTTGAGATTTGTCCTCAGATTGTCTCTTTCTTGATGCTTCTGGACTTCATTTAGGAGTCTCACCAGAGTTTGACTTTTATTACTTTGTTGCTTTTTATAGTATCAAACTACATCCAGGCATTTTCCATAACCTGATTGCCTGTTTCTGCAGGAAGCACCTTTTTTTAGGCTGCACTTCACACACAGGAGAACAGAAAACTTATTCTGTAACACCATTTACTTTTTCACTTATTTCTCTGTGGTGTCCTCAGAAGTTGCCAGTTCATTAGGAACAGCAGGGCAGAGAGATTAATGCATTTTAGGACATCTAAACACAAACAGCTGAACTGAAATAAAATAGAGGAGAGTTGCTGAATCACTGATCTGGCAGGAAATTCTATGCACAAACCAGTGTACAAGAACACACAGAGGCTCAGCTGGACAATGACACCACTGCTCTTAATTGTGATAGCTCCTTTCCTCCTCCTTTACTTTCATTTTGTTCATATTCGATGTGCTCAGCTTTTCTGTGCTGTTGAAGGTTTCTGTTTAGTGACACCATTTCACAGCAGAGTATCCTTACTCCAACAGGAGCCTTACAGTAACCAATGATCCAGATTACCAAATTTAAAAAGATGATTACATTTCAAAAGGGATCTAGATCAGCTGTGCCACAGATTCTACAGGAGTTCTTTCTGGCTTTGTTGTTTGGTTTTGATTTGTTGGGGTTTTTTAGCTTTTTAGCTCCTCAGACTGTTTAATTTCATACAGTACTCCTCAGAGAATTTAAATCACTGTCCTTCTGTTTGCACAGCAACAAACACTGTACTGGACTAGGTTTGTTCCATCCAGCAAAGTAAGAGGAAAATGCTGCTTTCCTGAAAATTGTTTCAACAGGAACCACAACCCACCACTTGTAAGTAGCATCTAGCAAGCAATAAGCTTACTCACTTTCAGTCCTAGGCATTAAAGCAACAAACTAAAATATTCTGAAAGGCAAAGAAATAAAAACATACGGATTCACCATATGAACACTCCAAGTCACTTTTGCCAAACTGTTAAATAGAACACAATTTAAAAGAATCCAGAACAAACTTTTCATTCCTGTGAAGTTATGAACCATGACGACCTTCATCACTTTGGCCTGCTGGTTTTGTGTTTCTTTGAAGAATAAAGGTTTTGACTGTCCAAAAGCATGAAAACTGACACTTCCCGAGTGTCTTTTCCTACTTCACAAAATATTCAGTCTAACCATGGAGAATTTGCAGCTCTTTCTCTGAAGTTCTCTCACAAAGCTGTGGTACAAAAGGCATTTACCTGTAAGCCTGGCCTGACACCCATACTCCAAAGTAATACTTACTTCAGTTGCCTGTTTAGTTCCTCAACATAATTTTTTTGGTCCAATATTGCAGCAATCTGTACATTTCTAAAGCAAGCACAAAATAAAATTAACTTTATCAAAATTATGTACTAAACTATGGCCTGAAAATACACATATTGACCATATGCAAACGTCCATCTCAATCATGTTTTTAAAAAGAAAGGAAGCAACTTCATCTCACACTCATGAAGGCAACAGCACATTGTGTGTTGTTATATCAGTGAGACACAAAAAACCCCAATGCTTTAACTGCAAACAGTTTCTCTACATGAAACATAACATACACAGTCTGAGAAGGATAATGAACAGCAGGGCAGAGAGACTAATGCATTTTAGGATGTCAAACACAAACAGCTGAACTGAAATAAAATAGGAGAGTTGCTGAATCACTGATCTGGCAGGAAATTTACTCTGCCATAACTCTTTGAAACTCTGACTAAATCCCAAGCTGAGGGCTTAAAGGTCTGCAGGCTCCTTTTCACAGCCACCTGGCAAGCCTCCACAACTTGGAGGTAGTAGGTGATGCTGCTGAGGTTTGCTTCAGACTGCAAATATTCTTCCAGCTAACCAACACACTGAGGCTTTTTTGTCAGCACCAGAAAATTTGATCTTTAGGGGACCTGACTTATTTCTAAAAGAACAGGCCCCAGGCAATAAATGGTTTGCTAACATGCAAAATAGGAGTATTTTGTGAAGACATACCTTTCTTTACCCCCAATGTCATCATCACTCTTCAAATACACAGAGAAATCGATCACCCCAACCTAGGGGAAAGCAAAGGTACAGTTTCATATCATACAGGTAAGTGCTGTTGATATTTTCAGCCCTGTATTTATGGAATTGATTAAACCTCAGTTACAGCATTTTTGAGGTTCATCCAGTTTCAGCCAGAAGCTGGAAAACCTGAACACTTTAAACAAGATTTTGCTAAGTTTAGTATTTATTTGATTTATACAGTTCTCCTGTCTTGTTCTTTCCATGTCTTTTCTAAAAAGTCTCTTCTCCAACAACTTTTTAAAAACATGTTTTTCTTATTAAAGCAAAATACCATCTCTAATAAATAAGATAAACTGTTCTTTCCATAAAAGTTACTTTATCTCAATTCCCTATGGCTGCATAAACACATTTCACCACTGAGTAGCATTTTTTTAACATACCATAACTCTGCTCCTGGCTGTGAACTTCCATCAAGTTTCAGAAGTTTGCCATTCTGCTCAATAAAACCTGCTGCTTTTGACTTCTCCGAGAAGATGCCTTCTTTATACTACTCTTCACAAACAGAATTTTTCTGGACATTATACAAATGTCAAATTTGGATACACTGCAATCAGAATCTCATCTGCACAGTCACTACTACCTTCTCAAATTGAGTTTTCTCTCTCATGCAGCAAGGCCACCCAGTGATAGCAGAGGTGTACTAGCAACAGATTTTGTAGTCTATTATACATATTTAATTCTCAACACTAAGAGCAAGCTGGTAAGTTTTCTGAAATACAGGCCTGTCAATGTTATATCTTCTTTTACACAAGATCTAACTTGAAACTAACACTACACAGTAACTAGAGCAAACAACAGAGGACAAGTTAACCGTGTGATTCAAAAGCACACACACCCAAATAGCTGTAACTTTTCTTTCCCAGAGGAACTGTTTTTTTATCAAATATATGATTATAGTAATAACCACATAGGCTACAGTGATTTTTTTCCACTAAGAAGCTGAAAAAACCCAGTCAGGGCTGAACACAGTCTACATTTATTTACAAATATCTGTACATCTGCCTTTAAACAGAATCTGTTAATAATTTCTTGGAAAAGATCAGGGTTAAAAGTCAAAGCCCATTCAAAGCAGGAAGAATTCCAAGTCTTGCTTTGCAGAATCAAAGTAGTTCATCCTCTTAGGAGGTCATAAGAGAGTGTTTGCTTCAGGTCCCTGTATAATTCCTGTGATGTCCCAGAACCACAATAAATGAACCAAGCAGGGTAAACTGATCTTGGAACTGTATTTGTCCCACAGAGGGAAAGGATGGGTCACACAAATCAGATGGAAAGAACTCTGCCTTGCTACTCCTATTTGAGGACAAAGCACAAAAGTGCACCCTTGCACTCTGTGCATTATCTCCATGTAAAGGTCTGACCCCACTGATAACGAGGTTAAGGCAGCAGCCCCACAGACCCAGGGGCTGGATCATCACACCCTGAACAGTGTCTAGTAGGATTTCTAACAAGCCACCACTCCAAAGTAAGAAAATTCACAAACAAAAGAACAGAAAGCTCTCGTGGACTGCATGTACATTCCTTTACCTGGATGGACTTACTTGTGAATCCAGGTCTTCTCCCTTCACACACAGGTTGGCATCAATCACATTCAGCCCGACCAACAGCCCAACAATAACTGCTCCTTCTTCCTCCATCATTAGTGCATGATACTCATAAAATTCACTGGATTGAAAGAGAAAATTGCATCTTACTGGTATATGCATTACATATACATCCAATAAATTAATCATAAGTAACATACACATCTAAATTTTCTCTTATAGTAGCCTTACTACAGCATCCTTAAAGATGAACTGGGCCTGCCCATATTCTCACCTCATAAATATTTAAAAATTCGAAGTGCATGGTTTGTCTCAGAGGCTATTAAAAACAAAGATATTGCCTTAGGCTCCAGATGGCTGGGCCACTGTGGGGAAGGTGACAAGATTTACTTTGACTGTAAAAGAAAACGAAACAAAATAAAAAAAAACACAGAAAAGGCTCTTCCCTACACCCGCTATTAGCCAGTTTTGAAGAGAATACCGCAACAAAAGGATGCTTGGCCACACTGAGTCAGACAACTCTTAAGTTGTTAAGAAGCACTGCAAGCAATGCAAAGAAGAATGGCAAAAGAATTGCCTTTTGCGAAAAAATGCCTGGAATTTAGTGAATACATGCTTGAAACTCAAGGACCCAAGGAAAAGATTAAATGGCTAAATGAGAAACATAAAGGGCTGAAATGCTAAAAAGGTTTTCTAAAATATAAATACTAAACAAAATATCAGCACTTTCTTCTCCATGTACTTTTAAGATAAAATTTTAGATTCTATAAAACAGTCTTTTCACTGGAAAAGTCCATAGCTGCTGAACACCAATGACATCCTGACATACCAGTGTTACCTAGGCACAAACTCAGTATTAAAAATATGTATAGCTTACAAAACTGCAATTAAGAAGTATCTTTCTCCATTTGTGCTTTAATTACTCCATCAGACAGGAGCAGTTATACTAGAAGAGAGCAATGCCAGTTTTAGAACTGTGAAAGCAAAGTCCAAAGCAAGAGCCCTCCTTTCAATGGCAGCGCAGCGGAAACCCCACACGTGGCTGGGATGAAGTCACCTCCTCTCCAGTGCTTCTTCTGGACAGTGGGGGAATGCAGGATTATTTTTTAGGAGACTAAACCACGAGAAATGAATTGCAAATAAGTCTAAGGAGTTGTTTACCTGAGGAGGTCTCTCTGAATGATTAAACAGCGAAGATAATCGGCCATTTTCTTCTGCATCAGCGCTAACCGCAGCCAGGCCCGGGCACGGCCCAGCGGTGTCCTGAAACAAAGGGCGCCAGGACAAACAGTGCCAAATTAATAACATATTGATTAAATTGTGGGCTTTAACACCCTATCAGTTTACTGGTGGAGCAACTGGTGTTTCTGAAGGGGTATTTTAAACTATTAGTTGAGCATCACCATCTGGAAAGCCATAATGTCTAGGCCTTGACTCCAAGCTTTGGGATAACAAGAAGATTTTCAACTACTCAGTTGATCTTGGGAGCAGACCCTGGAAAAACAGGAGTACAGAATGCACAAGAACCTGATAATCTTGATAAAGTCCTGTTTTCTGCTAAACTAAAATGTTTGCAACAATTGAGACTCCTTTCTGCAATTTGTTTATTAAGAGTTGAGGGGAATTGCATGAAAATGAACCAAGTGCTCATCCCAAGCCACCATGGCTGCCTCCCTTCCCAATTCTACTCTCTGGCTCTACCCAACACTCACTCATCCCCACCTTTAATTGTGTACAAATTCAGTGCTATCTTAGGAAGACAATGGAAAAGGGATGAAGATACATGTAACTGGCAAACACTAATATCCAGCAAATTACACCTGGACCTTTAGAACTCCCGCACTAGTGCTTGCGTACTTACAAGAGGTAAGCACATAAATGAAAAAGAAAAACCCCTCACAAGTTATGTTAGGGTAGGACGACAGTAACACCCTTGGCAAAGGTTATTACTTCCTCTGGCCTTCCACGAGAGTAAATAATAATTTACATGCCTGTGTGCTCTAGATAAGGTCTAAAGCTGGAAATTAGAACGCTTATGCTGCCATACACCAATCAGTGTAACCAAGCCCTTTTGGAATTTCATGTATGGCCAATTATAAAGCTAAATACAAAAGCAGAGTGCAGTGGAATGGGAGGAGAATAAATTCACAGCTGAGTGGGACTCTGCAGGCAAGAATCCCAAAAGCTGCCTAATTCTTTCGTCTCTGGTATGTCACCCTTTGGTTTGATACAGCCTTTGCTGACTACACCCATTAATGTTTGCTGCAGTTCTAGACTGCAGAGTAGCTGATATACAACCTGCTCCTTTTTGAATTGTTGTTATCCACCTTCCATTCACCTGTGCTCTCCCCCAACATCATGTGCTAGCTGTTCAAAGGCTTTGTTAATGCCAAATGAAATCATGAGACATCTGCAGATTCTCAATCAGGTCCTTTATTTTCCTGCTGCATTTTACCAACACTACTTACTTAAGGCCAGGCAAATCTCTGACACTTGCTGCTATCTCCTCAGCTTCCGGATATAATTTCTCCACAAGTTCCAGAGGACCCCAGATAGTTTTATTGTAACTTAGAAAGGATTTTCTTACTATGAAAAGAAAAATCAAGTAACTGAATTAATTTAAATTACTGTAGTAGCTTCCTTCATAATATCTGGTGTGTGAAAGGGTTAACTGCTGAGTCCAGAGTTCAAAACAACTCTTTAATGAGACACTGGTCAGCTCACCAGTATCCAAAGCCAACTCCCAAATTACTTTGCTGTGAATTTTATACTGCTAGAAAAATATATTTTATATATGCTAGAAAAAAATTGATGTAAAAAGGATGTGTAGCTAAAAATGCACACTAGATATATGCATGCAGTTGGTAAACCCTGGACCACTTACAACAAATGCTGTACAAAAGGACAAGTTGGTAAATGTGGAAATATATGTGAAGAATTAATAATTACACTATTCATTATAAAAGGTGACCGTTTACATATTTTTCTCAATTCTTTATGCAACATTACACATTTTTTTAATCTACTTCCAGAAAGAAAAGAAGGAAAAAGGCATGTTTAGGATGAGAAATACGCAGCTGGACTAATTTCCATACCTTTCAGGCCATGCTTCAGGCAGTGCTCCATGACAACAAAGAACTGCTGCAAAGGTGGGTAGTCAGAATCCAGAGTGCGCCCAAAGCTCAAGGCTGATTCAATGAGTCCTTTGATACTCAGTTTAGCCATGTTCAATAAATTTGCTCTTTCTACAGCTGTAGGGTCCTTTACAGCTAAGACAACAGAGAAATAAAAAGTTATGGTTCAAGTTTTAGCAGTGACACACGGAAAAAAAGTGCTTCATGTGCACCTTGTTCAAACCTTAACCTAGTAAACTCAACAGAACAAATTCAATAGGTGCTATAAAGCACCATGGCATAGAAAAGCATCCAATCCACAGCACATCCTGAGTGTTCTAACAGGTGAATGAAAACCCAAGGCTGGAAATGTCAGTTCTTAGGTACCATGTTGTCTCAGCAGCAGCCAAGTCACTGCAATTGAACACAGCACCTCTGCTGCACTCCCAAATCTGCTGCATGGCTGCAACCAGTGCCCCTCCCATGGTATCAAAGCAACCTTCTTATTAATTTATGGATTTATTTGGTGTATTACAGCCTACCTACAGAAGCAGACATCATACTTTTTATATAGAATCACTTTGCACTGTAGCTTTAATTGCACAGTGACACAAACACATGCCTTCCTTCTCAGGCTGAACAGAGTCTCTGACACTAAACCAGGAGATTTTCTGGAAAATTGTACATACTGAAAATTCAGTTTCTCATTTAGCCAAAAAGTATTTTCTACACAGATAATATTAAGAATTAAATGTTTTGCTTTAACTTGAAGTTTTTGGTAAACATTACAAACTGAAAAAAAAATCTGAGGATTAAATCCAGTCAGTAAGAAATCCATAGTTTTTTACAATCATCTTAGTCTGACAGAATGGACAAGGTTCTTCTTCTCAGAACTTCTGCTATTGAGAACAGAGTGCTCAGGAAATTTTTAAGCTTATTTTCATTTATAATGAAGCAATTCAAATATTCAGGCCAGACCCTATTTTCTCAGAGACAAAGCAAGCCTCTGTTTATTCACTATCATCACAGTAACCTGAAAAGAAACAAAAGAGTTGATGGTTTATTGTTTAATTAAATGCAGCAAGTGAAGTAAAAAACCCCAAACTTCTTTTCCAAGATATTGAGACACAGGTGTCAAAATATCTAGAAAAACTTGCATCTGAAAAAAGAAAAAACAAGTGATCCTGTTCCTTTGCAAAACTGAGTACTGGTAGAGGACTGTGTCTGTTTGCACATCAGAAAGCACAAAGAACCCAAATCATCATAACAGATGGATATTTTCTCAGTTCTGCAACAGCATTGAAATGACTTGTCTCGTTTCCTGCAGACTTTATGTATTTAGGGATTGGATATTTAGAAACCCTGACAACTACTTCCTAATATTCTGTTTCCCTAGCTGCCTACCAAATACTCAACTGCCCTACTGCCATGCAACGTTACCTATCTCTACTTTCCAGGAAAAACAATGACTGAGAAAACTGCTTTTATAGTTCCCCAGAATTTCAACAGAAATCCCCAGAAGACATTAGAAAACAATGAGATAATGAGAGACAGGGCTCTGGCAAAACCGTACCCAGTGAGCAGCCACAGCTCACTGCTTTGTCTGTCCCTTCCCTCCTGCTCAGCTGCCGGGGACTGAGCAGCCCTAGCAGGAGCAGCACCAGCACAGCATCCCTGGCTGGGACGGGTGGAGGCTTTCAACAGCAGCAGCCTTTCTGCCGGCAAAGCTGGCATCCTGTTTTTTTACTAGCCTTGCTAGTGGCAGTATTAAATGCAAGAGTTAGTGTGCGAAACGCCTTTAACGCTGCAGACTTCAGGTGGGTAGCCATCCGTTGCTACACATCCTGTCTATTTACCCAAAGGCATCGTGAAAATTCCCTTGTCAGGTGACCTCATTTTGACTTCTGGAGCTGATCCTCCTCAGACAGACTTCTATATCTGCTGTCCTTTTACTTATCAGCCCTCTTGTCTGTTCTGATTCAAAATGCATTTTAGGTCTGTTTTAAAGTGTGGTCTACCTGCATGATTTTCTTCACCTGCTTCTTAAAAAAAAATAAATTATAGACAATTTTTTAAAATTTAAAATCAAGATTTAGAATTTAACATCGTTTGTGAAATCCTAAATAGCAGCTGCTGCTCGGCTGCTGTGTGGGGTATCACAGAGAGCAAGCAAGCCCTGCAGGGCTCTTCTCCCCGAAGCAGCAGCAGCCCCCGAAAGGGCTCTTTGCGGTAACACTGCTGTAGCTGTCGCCAGCATCACCGGCTCTGAGCGGCGAGGCTCGGCCCGTGAGGCGGCACTGCTCCCCGGCTGGACGAGCCCCGGCGGAGCCGTCCCTGCGGCAGCGATGGCCTCTCCCGCGGCCGCAGCCCGCAGCGCCCCGCACGGCACCGCCCGCACTGCGGGCCCGGCACCGCCCGCACTGCGGGCCCGGCACC
>VZUI01082526.1:0-10721 GCA_013401135.1 Cettia cetti
GATGGATGGATGGATGGATGGATGGATGGATGGATGGATGGATGGATGGATGGATGGATGGATGGATGGGTGGATGGGCTGTGTTCTCTTCCTGTAATACACTTCCCCACAGGGAGGAACAGTTCAATCATTTCACTCTTGATCATCTCTTTTTCTGCTTCAGCTTTATGAAGATCTGTCTTGACAACTGGATTGATAAACTCTTGGCTTAGGTATCTAAAGCTTAATTATAGCAACTCACCTTTCTGAGGCTAAGCAACTCTGACAGTCTCCTGCTGACTAGACAAATAAAGGGGGTTTTGTTGTCACTTTTAATAGGATGATGGAAAGGGCATTAATACTGGGAAAGGAAAAGGAAACGGGATTATTGTCTGTGATCTAAATTCATCATGTTTACTTATGCTTAATAAGTGCTGTTAATATCTACTTCTAACTGTATGTGTCACTTAAAACTGCACTGGCAGGCTCTGGTTTCTGGGAAATGTCAGTTTTCACTGAAGTATCCCTGCATTGCTTTGCTCAGGATAAAAAGCAATCAGAGAACTGAAATCCCCATTTCATTCATTAGCATTAGAGCACTTTATGCCCACAACCCATACATCTGAGGAAGTTACCCTTGGCTGCATCCAAGAGTACAATAAGCACAAATTAAGCTGCAGTGCAGAAATCTCCATGATCCATATGCTTCAAAACACAGCCCACTCCATACTGCAGGATGTCTTGACAACTCAATATACTGCTCCTGATGAGAGCTTAACAAAAGAAGATAACCAGGTTTTAAACAAAGAACTTCTATGGCAGGAGATGCAATTTATATATCTGTGCATAAGAACACAGAGAAATCAACAATATCAAATTATCTTATTTTTTTCATGGACACTTTCTACACTACCTCTATGGTGGCTGTAAACAAATCCATGAGGTGTCTGTTAAAAGCAATTCTCTTATTTTTACAGCTGATTTGAGACACTACTTTTTAGTTTCATTTGTACATGATGCAAGCAATTACAACAAAAAGATTCCACGGTTCATCAGCTTACAAGCAAAACTGTAAAGTTTATCAAAAAAAAAAAAATACTGAGAAGCTATAACCCCACAGTTAATAAATGAGGATGGTAAATCTTAAAACTAATGGGTATAAATAAGGGATCAAAGTCTAAAGTGCTATTATTGAGAAATGACTTAAAGGATGCTTCATGCAGTGTCTCAGGGCACTGATCAGATCAAGGACTGAGCTACCACTTCTACACCTAAAAATACCAAATGAGTTCATAGTGACATGGCAACAGCAAAACCAGAATGCTGTTTCCTCACCAGCTCAGTCTTTACTGAGTATTTCAACGCTTTGTGGTGTCATTTCATAAACACTAATTTATCCTTAATTCACCTTAGCTAGCTATAATGCATAATTCCCCCACACCTCCATCTATAAAAAGCAGGGCAGTCAATCTTAATTTGAGAAAGCAATCTGGTTTGTTTTGCTTTCTATGTTTTACTGAAGAATACTGGGAGGATGGAGGTGGGGGTGTGAGGATGGTGGTTCATTACCCTCCTCCTTTGTGGATGCCACTGCAATTTAAAGAGGCAGAGTGTGACTGGCCCTGGTCCAGTTTCATGGTCAGAGCACCCATTAACACTTGCAGAGTTCTAAGTGCTCCAGGAGGGCATCCTTCCCTTTCCCTTCACCTGGAAGAAAGTGAATTTGCAAACTCAAGTGATTCCTCTGGGATGCAAGCTGCAGAAGGTAAATGGAGGTAGCAGATCAACAGAGCTTAGGAAACTTTAACTGTGGTGTAGAGACACCCAATAGAAGCTGCTGCATAACCCACACTTCAAGGACACAGTGGAAATGGAGTGTATTAGTCAAATGTTTTGAAATATTTTAAGATATTTCATTTTAATCTGCTTTGCCCTTTTTAAAACTGGCAGAATAAACACCATGTAATTATTATGTGTCCCTCTGCCCACCTAACACAGCAGTGCAGTGTAACCAGTAGAGAGAATGGTGTAAAATCTGCAGGACTAGAGCAGAATCCAACAGGCACCCATCCTTCTGGCCACAGTTTCCTTCTTCATTCCTACAACAACTTCAATTCATCCCATTATACACCACAGACATGAACATCCCTCCCTGCGATGCTCAGAGCACAGTGAAAGAGGCTCCAGTGCAACGTAACTCTGTCACTTTAACAGTGACCAAGGCTGAAACATACACAAATGGCAAAGGACCAAATCAATCCTCCAAAGGCAGCTTTAATCCTGGTGTTTCCTAATTCAAGCCCTTGACTTTCAGCTTAATAGCCTTTAGACACAACAGGCAGAAATTAAACAAGAGCAGGAAACACACCAGAACTGTTTTGCAGTACCATTTTAAGACATTTACCCAGATCATGTGAAAGCCTGAAATACATAGGAGAAAAAAATAATCAACCCAAAGAATACCTGAGTACAATGTGTTAAAATTTCACTACATGAAAACTTTTCAGTACCAAAGCTGATCCAAGCCATCCCTGCTCTCTTGTGTTCATCTTACCTGCACACTGCAGGTCACTCCTCCTTCAGCCGTGCCACTACAAATATTTGCAGGCCTGTATGACGTAGCAGAACAGACAATAAATAAACCACCAACATTATTTCTTTTCAAGTGCTGGTCAATATTTATAGTGAGCTATTGCATTGGAATAACTGAAGAGGCAGCAATAGGAACAGCCACAGGAGGACAAGAACTGCTTGTGCTCAGCCCCGCACAAAAGCTTTCCTGGCACCGTGTGTAGATGCACAACTCTGGCAGTCTCCTGTAATACCAGATTTGTTTCCAGGTGTTTGAGTACTCCATCTTCTCAACAGGAGATTGTTTTGTGATTAGCTACCTAAGATCTTTCCTCCAGATAATCTGCTTTTATTCTCTCTAACTGTTTTTTCCCAGCCACCTTCACTACTGAACTGGAAACAGTCGTCTTCTTTTCTTCCATGATGTTCAGGTGACATCATGGAAACAGCAGGAGCACATCAGAAAAATCTCCCACTGTCTGCATGCAGGTGCCTCATGCCACAGCAGCTGCTGCTCCTCAGGAGGAACAGTGACTGAATTCAGCCTCCAGACCCAGGAAGGGCCAGTGCAGCAGGAACCTTTGGGAGGCCAAGAAGAGATTTTACTGTCTGCCTTCAGAGAATCACAGCGTGGTCAGGCTGGAAGGGACAACAGTGGGGCAGCTGCTCCAACCTCCCTGCTCCAGCAGGGTCACCCCAGAGCCCACAGCCCAGGATTGTGTCCAGATGCTTCTGGAATATCTCCAGTGAGGGAGACTCCACACCCTCCCTGGACAACCTGTCCCAGTTCTCATCACTGCACAGGGAAGAAGTTCTTCCTCATGTTCAGGTGGAACTTCCTGGGAATTGTTTCTGCCCATTGCCTCTTGTCCCATTTCTGGGCACCATGGAGCAGAGCCTGGTCCATCCTTTTGACACCCCCCCCCTTTAGATATTTATACTTTAATTAATATTTATACATTAATGAGGTCTCGTCTCAGTCATCCCTTCTCCAGGTTGAACAGGCCCAGCTCCCTGAGCCTTCCCTCACAAGAGAGATGTTCCAGTCCTCTAATCCCTTCCTTCAACAGCCCTCCACTGATCTCAGAAAACTAGATTTCAAAAGCCTAAGTGCCATATTTGGTATAAAATTGTTTTTATTTTATATTTTAAATAAGGATATAAAAAGATGCCTCTACTTTTTCAAAACAACTTCTGTAAAATAAAAGAAATCCCATGAAAGCTCTTCACAAGGGAAGGGTGAAAAAACTTAATCTTAGGTCCAACAGTTTCTTGATCTTCAACAGCAACCTCCCTTTGAAGTGCTGGCTCCCCTTCCTTTCCTCTGTTCCTTACTCTCACATCTCCTCCCAGCCCTGTGCTTCTCTCCCCTTCCTTTCCCCACCTCTCCTGTTGACTTGATCTCCCACTGAGTTGATTCAACTCTTTAAAATTAAGCAGGAGACAAACAGATAAACAAAACCATTCCAGATCTTTAGATGTTTGCTGTTTTCTAGGATAGGGAGCTTAATCAGCTCACTGAGAGGTCAAATGAGCATCAGGGCTCCAGCAAGAGAAGCCATGCACCTGCCCACTCCCTGTCAGGAAGCTGTTTATCAGCTCCCTCCATCTGAAATTTCACCTTTAGAAACAATGGAGCCACCGACCTTACAGCTGAAACTTTACAGACAGAACCAGATATTTACCTGTGGTTTCAGTGTAACAGCTACACCCTCAAACACATGAGCTACCAAGAGATGTTGATGTAGCCTTCTGACTTCCATAAGGAAATCACTGTCAGCTAAAGCTCCTGCTGGGGGGGCAGTGGGAAAGGTGATGTCCTGAAACCCTCAAGGAGATGCAACACTGCAGCAAGGAGGTGCCAGGGCTGTGAGGAAGTGCAAGTGGAAGTAGAAAATACAAGGATGGAGGAGGAAACACACAGAACAGACAGAGGCTGAACAGGGGTTTAAACAGGGAAAACACAAGAAGCATGGCAGGGACAAAGCCACTAAAGAAAGCAAAGTGGATTATAAAATGCAGCCAAAAATACAAGTGACTTCCTGGGGCATCCCCTAGGAAATGCAGGAATGTTGCATTCATTTGAGTGCTTTCCTGAGGATCTGATGGCTCTGACAATTCTGGTGTTGTTTCAGACACCAGAAGAGTAAAAAGTTCCCTTACTTGTCACAAGTCCAGATGAAAAAAGAACCTACACTGCTTAAGCTGCTACTCAAGGATCCCCCCATGCTGGATTTTATGATTTGAGCTTGAGAACAGTTTATAAAATGTCTCTTCTCCCATCAACAGCCTTTGCAACACAGATACTCTCCCACAGCACATACAGATTTACCCATCCTCCTATACACCCCCAAAATCTGTAGGTAAAAGCTGCAAACCCACATAGGAATATTGTTTGCACTTCTATAATCTTTTTCTATCTAAATACTTAAATAATCTCTTGCTGCAAGTTTGGGGATTCTGTCTTCCTGGATTGAAGAAAATGAGGTCTCACTGCTATTGCTGTTTCTCACTGCAGACAGCACTGTGAACTTTCTCCATGAAGACAAACGTTTCTCATTTCCAAATGGTCACCAGCACAGAGAAACTCACTGGTATGAAGCCAGGCATAAAATCAGATAAATAACATGCTTGCTAGTGTGTGAAATTGATGGATTAATTTCTACCTATTTATCCTCCACATTTATAGAAGCAGAAATTTAGGAAGAGAAAAAGAAGAAATTTTATAATCACAGAACGGTTTTGGAAGGGACCTTAAAGATCACCCAGTTGTAACCCCCCTGCCATGGGCACAGACACCTCCCACTAGACCTGATCCCTCAGAGCTCCCAACCTGCCTTGAACACTTCCAGAAATGGGGCAACCTGTGCCAGTGGCCCACCACCCTCACAGTAAAGAGTTTTTTTCTAATATCTAATCTAAACCTGCTCTCAGTTTGAATATTCTGCAGTCTATTTTGCCCTGTGCTCTAGACAAATAATTAGCAGTTACCCTGACACAGACATGAAATTCACTTAGAAATTAGAGGCTACTCCTCACATTCAGATCATACCCTCAGTTTCGTGTGCTGACACTTAAAATAGCTCCCCCTGACGAGCAGCAAATTACAGAATGTCAGAGCACAAAGCTCCTCTTGTCATTCCCATTCTTGTTCACAACCCAGCAGCAGCTCGGGGTGCGATTTCATCTTGCTGGCAGAGCAAGGAGCAGCCCGTGTCTCCTCCCCCTGCGAGGAAGGGCTGCCTGTGTCAGAGCAGCTGCAGCTGCAGCATGGAAGGGACAGGGCAGGGAAATGCTGCCTGGGAGCTCCCAAAGTTCTTCCTGAAACATTCAGTGAAGATTTTATCACATCAAACACTATTTGGTAAGTTATTTGTCCTAGCCTCCATGCCTCGACTAAAAGGTGTGTAATTCAGCCTCCAAATTGCTGTAAATTAAATTAAAATATTAAAAAGGCCTTTCCCTAGGAGTTCCTTGTCTTTCATTCCCTTGAAAAGTGTTTTGTAATGCAAAATACAAAGCAAGATTTGCTCTGTAATGTTGCAAATAAACTCTCTGATCAGACCAGTCTGTAAGGCTTGACAGCCATCAAATTTAAACACCTACAGAAATATTTCTTGTCATTTTTTTGGTAAGAGATGCATGAAATTTGAAGAATTGTAGACCAAATGTGTACAGTTGTACTATTTCTACAGGTTGACTTTATTGTTTTATTGGCAATGCTTAGATAGACTTATCAAATGGAATAATCATCTGCTTTACTAGATGAGACACATTAACTGGCCTAATTCACAATAAAAACTTGTTTACACACAGCTTTTAATGACAAATCCTCATTGTGGCTGTATTTCTATTACTATGGTGGTGCTTTTTATGGGCAAATTGTATTTTGGATGGGAAGAGAAGCCACATGTCCATGTTGGTACTTTTTTATCAACAGAACAGAGTTTAAACTAAGGTTTAAGAAAATGAGATATGAGGGGCATTTTCATTCAACCTGAAAAATGCAGAATATAAAAGCTGAGCCTAAAAAATTACTGAGTGAGAAAGCTGCAATTCAGGGAATGCAGGTTATCCTCCTCCCACTGAAGGCATCCAAAGAAAATGTCACTCACCCATCACTGATTCCGGGCAAGATACTGGGAAGATGATACAGAAAAGAGGAAAGACAACAATTTTACCTGAGTTTTACCTTAGGAGATTTACAAGCTCATGTATAGCATGTGGAAGATTTTCAGTTTACTCCAAGTCAACAAGCAATTTAAGGTAGGCCATGTCTTACATAGTTAAAAAAAAAATTAAATTAAAAATCCAGCTCCATGAACAGGAGGACTGCATTTTCTTTAATCATCAAAAGTATTTATGAGAATGGAGAAATGGAGATGGTCATATTTTTACTGGAATTCCAGGAAATTTGGCCCTTAACCTCAACAGCTGAAGGACTGTACTCAGGAGTTATGTCTTGGTACAGAGTAAAAAAAATTATTTTTGTTTATGACAGAGTGTGGCACTGATTAGAAATCCCTGTAATTCTGCTTTTCCTTCCACTGCTTACTTTACATTAAAAGGGGCTTTGTGAGGCATATTTGCTGTCCCAAGTACACTGTTTTTCAGAAGTGCTCTGAAGATACTCAGCAGTGTGCAGAGCAGACTGAGGGACACTCACTGTGCCCTGGGTCAGAAGCGTCCCTGCAGTAACCACAACTTGTCAGAGGTTGGTGAGAATGAATTGCAGCCTAAATGTTACCCACACTGTTCAGTCCTGAGGTAGGGTAAACCTTGGATAAGGAGATTCATGCTCCCAGATGAAAAAGGGAAAAGTGTTTCTTCCTTTCCCAAAAAATGCATTTTAATTGTATACAAATTACTATCAAAGGAGAAGTTTTGCAGCATTTAAAAAAATATGTATATTTGGCCAAAGGATTTTTTTCATGTCTTTTCCTCAAAGACTGCGTGGAAAGAATTTGCACAAGAAAAATGTGGTGAAAACCCCTCAAGAACCAGGAGCAGGGGATTTTAAAGCTTTTATTTGTGATGGACTGCAAGACTGATGAATGATGGGGGTGGAGATGGAAAGAACTTAGGAAGATTGAAGACTTGCTCAACACTTTCTTTCCTTGTTCATAAAATATGCCTGAACTGTTCCAGAACAGCAAAATACATAAAGTAGTCAACAAGAAAAGACAACAAATTTCTTTTTATTTCACTGCTGATTGAAAGAAAATGTAAGAGAACCGATGTCTTTGATATTATCAATAGGGGAAAAAAAAAAAGTGAAAACACTACAGTACAAAGACTAATATTAACCTACAACAAATATTTGGGAAGGAAACCCCCCCTGCACAGAACACCTCTTTAATGCAGGGCATATTGCAGTCTTTCCACTTGCAGCAAATGACTCTGCTGCTTCTAAAGGCTTCTGTTGTTTTCTGTGGCTCTCAGACCATTACATGAGACAGATTTCAAAACGAAGGGCTCAGTTGCTCAAAAGCTAATGAGAGCTGAAATTGTTGCAACTGCAGCATGTGACTCAGAGCTCAGTCCCTCCCAGAGCAGAACAAACCTTGTGCTGATCACAGCCCAACTTCCTCTCCCCTCTGAGTCCACGCTTGGTCACACACTGAAGTTATCACCATTCTGCAGATAAAGCAAATTTCAAAACCCTGAAAGCTACAGAGGGTTGGTTTTTGCCAGTAACTGATTCACAGATCCTGAAGTTCCAAACAGAACAACTTTGATACAGTAAGAAAGCTCAAGGCTTCCTGCAAAGCTGTCCTTTTAAATACAAATGGTGACCTGCCCCTAACTAATTTTGTGATCAGAGCACTTAATTCTCTTGTGTGCAAGTATCATCTTGCATCACACACACAAAAAAAACCACCCATGAGCTCAGAAAACCAAATTTTTGAGTAATATCCAGCTTCTAGTGATCCAGAGGGTTCTCAGTGTGAGATGGATGTGGCAGAGTATCACCCTGGCTTGGAACCTAAACAGCAGGAACAGGAGGCACCAAAGTTCACATTTATCACTGAATGTACAGCACAAAAAGGACTTTGGGAACTTAAAAACTGCTGTTTTATATTCAATAAGAATGCTAAGATGTGCTAAAGAAGTTACCTTGAACATTAAAGCAGCACCAGGGGAGCTCACAAGTGGTGAAATGGCCAAGGAATGCTGGTGTGGCTCTGCAGCTGAAAACTCCAGAGGTTCTAATCTGTGACACCTCCCTGCAAGCCCCTACTGAGGACACGAAAATGACACGTCTTGAAATGGTCACCATCCAGTCAGGATGGGGGGACTTTCCCCAGGTAAACAAAATATTCTTAAGAAATTACAGCATATGGGTGAAACACACATCTGAGGGAAAGGGATGTGGGATCCCCTTTCACCCAAGAGATGGCTGCATAATTTGGTTTTTTTTGCTAACAAGTTTTATAAAAAGTTGCTTGAATTTGCTCCAAACTTCCCCTCAAGAGGATCAGCATAACGCTGGTGGAAAATTTTAGTCAGAGCACTTTTGTCAGTTTGAGCAAAGTCAGAACAGAACACTAAACCTACACATGAAACAGTACTAGAGTTACCTGTACTGCATTTTTACTACTCCTGACTTAATATCAAAAAATTTCCTTCACAAAAATACATTTTAAAAAATCTAATTTCCCATTAATTTATCTAAGGATGAAGTATTAATTTTAATTTAACTGCAAGATATTCAGTGTATTCACAAAAAGCTCTGTGATTGTGTAATTCATGATAACCTCTTCTTGTATGTACAGCCCACCTACCCCTTCCTTCCACTCAGAGTTCAACTACAAAAAAAAAAAGGAAGAGCTACTAAAGCAATTGGTATTTAATTATTAAGATGAGCTTACTCAGCACACACACACATTCCACAATTATTTCCTGTCTAATAGTAACTCCTTTAAGTTTTTCTGCTGTTTATTTACACGAGCCTCATCCAATCTGAACATAACGTCAATTTGGACTTTACAGAGGATTATAGTAAAGTTCTCTCTGACAGCTGTGACCAGGTAAAACACCTTCCACAACTTTCTGCACAGGCACAGCCCAGCACTGAGGATTTCCACACCTGCCTGTGAAATGTGCCTCATCCTGCTGATGAATAATCCAGCTCAAGAGTGCTCGGACCAGCAAAGCCACACTTTGTTTACAGAACCACAGAATGGGTCAGGCTGGAAGGGACCACAGTGGGTCACCAGGTCCCACCTCCCTGCTCCAGCAGGGTCATCCCAGAGCACGCAGCACAGGATTGCATCCAGATAGTTCTGGAATACCTCCAGTGAGGGAGGCTCCACAGCCTCTCTGGACAATCTATCCAATGCTCGGTCACTACACAGTAAAGTTCTTATGTTCAGGTGGAATTTCTGTGCATCAGGCTCTGCCCACTGCCGTGCACCACCGAGTCCAGTCCATCCTGACACCTCCCCTTTCTCCACTGACAGACACTGATGAGCTTTGGTACCTGCCTGCACTTACACGCGGGGACCTCGCTGGGGGGAGATGAAACGCGCTCTCCCTTCCAGACACACCGGGGAGCAGCCGTGCCACCGAGTCACGGCCCTCCCGGCGCCTCCCTCGTGTTTCACAGCTCGGAAGGCAGCGGGGGGAAGAGCCTGGAGCCGCCGGCGGAGGGGAAAGCGCCGGACCGCCGGTCCCTCACACCCCTCGGGCGGCCCGTCCTTCTCACCGGTGCCTGGTGTCCCTCACACCACCGGTCCCTCACGCCCTGGGGCGGCCGGACCCTCGCGGCCCTCACGCCCGTTGCAGCGGGTAACGGGCTCCTGAAGCGCCGCAGCCCAGGGAAGCCGGAGGTCGGCACGCCGCTTCCCGCTCCGCTCCCAACCCGCCTCTCCCCGCCTTCCATGCATCCATCCATCCTTCTATCCATCCATCCTTCTATCCATCCATCCATCCATCCATCCATCGCTGCCGGCCGCGCTCATGCGCCCTGAGCGCTTCCCCCGCGCCTCCCCCTGGGGGGGCTCGGGCGCAGGCGGGGCGGGCGATGTGGCGGCGGCCGCGGGCACCTCCCGCCCGCTCCGGGCGCCTGCGCCGCGCCCCGCCAGCGAGGTGGGGGGAAGAGTTTCGTAACCGGCGCATGCGCGGGGGAGCCGCATCCCCGCTCGGCGGAGGAAGGGGGGGGGGGGGGG
>VZUI01082541.1:0-14946 GCA_013401135.1 Cettia cetti
AAAAAAAAAAAAAAAAAAAAAAAAAAAAAAAAAAAAAAAAAAAAAAAAAAAAAAAAAAAAAAAAAAAAAAAAAGCCACCTTCATGTTGGCACTGGTGTTGGCCAGATTTGCCAGGGAGTTAATTTCCAGCTGGAAAATTTTAAAGCAAGTGTTGATTAAGATCACAGGATGGTTATATTTGGAATTAGAGGAACAAAGTGCCTGAAGTATCTTTGTAAGTGTGATCTAACAAATGGGTTATCATGAGATCCCACAGTACACTTGGTAAGAAAGCAAGTCAAGAAAGCGAGACAAGATGGCATCCACTTAATAGGAAGTGGTTTTTATTGCTATTTCAACTTCTCTGTGATGCCATTCAAGGCAAATCTAATAAGAAAAATCCAAGGCATGTTTAAGAGTGGCCAGTTACACTCAGTACATGTGAAACCCCGAAGCAAATGAGTGACAAACACTGCAGTGGCATCCAGATGCACCAGAAAGTGATTAATCCTGAGCATAATTACAGAATGGAACAGCACAGCAAGGACTGGCAATGGGGGAGAGACTCTTGGGTCTCTGTGGTGGCTGCCAGAGGAGCAGAGGCTGCCTGAGAGCAGGGCCCTTCAGCCCTCCAAGGCTGAACCAAGAAAACCATGCTGGACAGGAAACTTTTAACACAATTAACATTAACACAGCCTGGGGAAGGGAAGGTTGTGTGGAGACCTCACAGCACCTTCCAGTGTCTGAAGGGGCTGCTGAGAAGGTGGAGAGAGACTCAACATGAACTGCAGTCACAGAACAAGACAGAATGGGTACAAATTGAAAAAAGAGAAATTCAGGTTAGATATTAGGGAGAAATTTTTTATTTGCAGATAATGAGACTCTGGAACAGGCTGCCCAGGGAGGTTGTGGATGCCCCAACTCTGGAAATGTTCCAGGCCACGCTGGATGAAGCCTTGAGCAACCTGGTCTAGTGGGAAGTGTTCCTGCCCATCATGGGACTAAATGATCCCTTCCAACCTCTTAACATTTTACAATAAAACAGCTCAGAAAAGAAGGTGTCCATTGAGACCTTCTCTAAGATCTCTAATGGGACAGGTAGAAGGGAGGGGGCCAGTGGGAATTGAATGCTGAGGAAGGTCAGTCCTGTCCTGCACCAGCAGCACCCCAGCATCACCCTGTGCCACCAGCTCCCACCCTGTGCGGCACTTGGGGATCCTGAGCAGAGAAGCAAAAGATTCTTTTTCCAGCCAAATCAGTTCCCAGGCATTAACACCAGCACCTGAAGGCACCTAAGGGCAGTCACATCCCTCCTGAAACACCTCAATTCTTGTGTGACAATTCCTGTGAAAGGCAATTCTGATATTCCCCACTCCATAAAAATCAATCTGCTGCCATTACTTTCTCAGGGTTCATTCAAAATTTCTGTGAAAATGAAACTACTCCACTTTTCCCCTCTGACTGAAAGATGCAATTTCAGAGTCAAAATCCTTGGTAAAAAACTTGGTAAAAACTCCAAGGCAGGAGAAATTAATCCCAAACAACCCAAGGGGACAGTGGCAGCAACACTGAGCATGGAGGGAAAAACAAGTCTGAGAAATTTCACCACTTGTGATTTATTCCATGTGTATCATAACTATTGTTTTTTCTTAAAATACTCCCTGTTAGAATAAAAAGACTACAAGCACCCTCACTTTCATTAAGGGGTTTTTAGCTTTCATCACTGTGAAGTTGGAAACAACCACAGAATATCTGAAAGGTTTAAACATCAGAGAGCAGAATAAAACCAGGAAATACTTGCACTTGCCTGCCCTGCTCCATCACACTATTCCTCCCCTGCCCTCATGGATAAATGGATGGTTTGTAGCTGATGTGGGATTCGATGTTTTTTCAAGTTGCTTTCTTCCCCGATGAAAAAAAGAAACTATTTGGCACTCATAGCAGTGGAGGGTACAAAGAGTATCAAAACCCAGGTCAAAACACAAAGAAATCTCTGTCTTCAGTGATAGAAACTTTTAGTTTGCAAAATATCCAATGCACTGCCTTACTCAGGGAATGAATCACAGGCTCCCACTCTCCGTGTGACACCCAGGGATGACCAGATGGGTGGGCACAATTGGGCAATTTTCCTACACAACAAATTATTTGGGATCTGGCCATTAGTGCTATCAGTTTCCACATCAAGTACCTCATTAGGATAAACAGAGGCTGCTCCTTTGTATTAAACAAGGCCAGCCAGTACCTCTACATATGAAAGGTAGGAGGTGGGGATATTTTCCCCTGAAAGCTTTCCCAGATTGGTTCTGGGGCTTACCCTGATCATCAAGACACGAGAGAATTTGGCACTTGAGGTGAAACATCATTTGGCACGGCACAAAGGATGGGAAGGTGCTGTGGGAATTGCTGCCAGCACAAGATTTATGTCACATAACCAGGGACAGGTAAAGAGGAGCCTTCAAAAAAGGCAGCAAAGGTGTCTTGATAAAAAACCCCCAACAAATACTGATCCGACTACTTAACTGTTTGATCTTCCCACATCCCTTGCACAACATAAACCTGACACTGACCAAGGCAGTCTTTCTGTAAGAACCTGTTCATTTATCCCTCCTTTTTTATTGTGGTTTAAGTGCACATTAATGAATGTAACCTAGCAAATGATTCCTTTCATTTGGTCAAGGTGCCACAGAATGTCTTCAAATTCATCAAGTTTACTGCATTTAATTTCTGTTATTTTTTCTTGGTACAAGGACAACACGGGAAAGGCAGAAGGTTAAAATGTATCAGATGGAATTTAATATTTTGAAATATGCCCCAATTCTACAGTTTCCATGATTCAGCTACAAAGTTTGCAACACAACCCATTTTTGCTTGTCCACCAGAACAAGTGATCTGTCCATCTGCACGGGTCTGCTGACTAACTTTCATAAACAGCCTTTCAGGAAAGCAGCTGAGCAGCCAATTGCCAATCAGTTATGGACAGAACTCCTGGGAGAAGATCAAGACTGACAAAAGTTTCACCCTAAATTCAGTAGCAACACATCTGGCCCGGCCCTGAAGTCAATCACAGCCTGTGGTGTAAGAGCAGAGCCTCAAACCCAGCAGAGCCCCAGTGAGCATCCTCCTGCTCCAACAGCTCACCCAGAGAGCAGCAGGTGCCACCTTGGCTCCTCCACGAGAGCCTCCAAGATCCAGAAACCCAACAGAAAAACAGGACAGAAACAATCAGGCATCCTTTAGGTATATGGGAGATCTGAGGTTTCCTCATGGCAGGACATGATACACGTAGCATCTTTTAGGAGGTGGGTGTCCCCCATCACTCTTTCCTGGCTTTCCCTCTCCTGCCAGCCAGCTGAGGCTTGGCACTGCTCCTCAGGGCACAAGCACTCCTATCCAAACCCCACAGCAGCCATGATTCCAGCATTCCAGGTGACAGCCTGGCACCAGCTGCCCCCCACTGCCTGCAGGGACAGCACCAAAAATCAAACCAGGCAGCCAAGAGATTTGGTGAAAAACAAGGCTTGTTTTGACAATAAGCAGCGCCCCCTTCAAGTCTCCAAAAATGTAAGTCCTTAATGGAAAACATGTTTTCTATCGACTGATTGGGAAAATGAAGCCAAATAGTCCCAATAATTTCACAATTGTTTAGGTTTCCTTCAGTTTCCTACCAAGCCCAGCTCTTTGGGTTTCATACCAGGTTTAAAAGCTTTACACTTCACACAGATCTGCTTTTCCCTGGCATTTCCTCAGAGGGGTTTAAGTTCTGTAAGCAACACAAAGTCAGAGAACCAGCTGCCAGACACTGGAGATGTCTAGCTCAGGAATGTCTGCATCCTTGAAAGCCAGGATGCAGCACGGCCCAAAAAACAAGAACAAAGACAAGATTTCCACTGTTTGTTTTGCTGGAGAGAAATGCTACATTTATCAGGAAAATAAGGGAAAGGGATACTCCTGTTTCTATCCCAGTACTGCAGCACAGGCGTTGTTTGTGTTCTCCTCACCTGGCACAGGTCAGAACCCACACAAAGCAAAGTTCCTTTCTGACTGCGACACAGGCAGACTCAAAAAAGGAAACGCTGATTAGCAAGCAGCACTGTCCGCAAAGTCAAACATCCAACCTCGGGCTTATTTTAGAAAGGCTCCCTGGTAATTTGCCTGTGCTTTTGAAAAGCAAGGAATATGTTTTGAATTATAAGAGGTTACAGGGACATTTTTGTGGTAAATTTGGACTTTCATTTGCAAAAAAAAACCCCTCAATTCTACAGAGATCCTTTCGGAAATAACATTTTTTTGTCATTGCTAAGCACTTTTCAACAAAGTTTAACAGCTACTGTTCCAAGGAGGTGTTTACATCCAGCGTTCTTCTGTCCCTGGAAGCACAAGGAAAAGCAGCACGGTGTCCTTCTGACAGTCTGAGAAGCAAACAAGGGAGGACATTCTCTGCAGGGGCAACAATTTTTCTAAGCAAGTTCACTTGAAGACTCCGGTGCTCCAGGTCTGGTGTTTTGGGATTCCTCTGGGGCCTAAAATGTATTTACAGCTCTTGGAGCCTGTTTTAATTCGCTCCCCTGGTCTTTACATCCGGGATCAAGAAGCAACAACACACAAAGGAGCTGGTATTAAGGAGCAGTGGAAGGCACCATTTCCCACCTCGGAAGTTTATAAACTTCATATCCAGTTCCTTTATAAACAGCGCAGAGGAGGGGGAGCCTTCAAAGAACCATAGCTGGAGTTTTCTTTTGAAGGTGAAATTTACTTTATCGTTCATTCTTGTAAACAAAATAACCTATTTAGCTGCAGATTTAGCAATCTGAATAACAGCAAAAGTTTTAGTGTAAACATCTCAGCGATGTGATGTGGAGAATGAAAGCTTCATTGTGCCCTTGATGGCCGTGGTGTGAAGGCTTTCACAGCCACCGCGGTTTTTACCCCTCCAAATGCCAAGGAGGAGCTCTCCCCAAAGAAAGCCGGGCAGTTCCTACAGTGGGAAAGGGGATTTTTTTGTTTCAGTTTGTTTTTCTTTGCTATTCTTGGTGAGACAGCCTTTGCTGCCATCCAGTAGCTGTTAAAAGATGGGTTCTCATTCCTGCCCGGCTGTTGAGCTCCCCCGGCTGCAGTGAAGTGCTGGAGTTCCCTTTAGTTCCCCTGCCTGGAGTTTGTCCTGGGCACCATAAACAAACCCCAGGGCAATGATGAAGGCACTGATGCTGTAATGGGAGGCAAGACACTGAAAGGGAACCTGTCCTGAAAGTTTCAGCTGGTGCCTCAAAGCATAATTCATTTGAAGAGTGGCCATGCACACCGGCTCTCCATCAGAATGGGACATAAAACCTTGTTAGGGGCCCAGAACAAAGGGATTAATTCTGTCAGAACTTCCAGTGAAACGCGGCTTAGGTTGGCTTGATGTGAACACAGATGCAGGGGCAAGGGCAAAAATCCTTTGTGTCTGGAGGTGGAGTGAATCCCAGCACCCCAAATAGCACATCCAGCCCCAGAGGGACATCACACCCCACATATTGCAGACTCCTGCCACAGATCTCCAGCTTTCATTTCCCAGGAAGATGTAATGAGCATTCAGGTTTCTCAAGTTAACTTACATCAACCTTAAACAGGAACGTATCAGATACTCTGATCAGATAATTTTCTACCTGAACAACCTCAGGCAGGATAACATCAGGGCAGGCTCTGTCCAGGCCCAAGAAAATAAAGAACTCCAGTGAGCTGGGATCCAGCATGGAGCCAGGAAATGACTCGGGCAGATGAACACGATAATCAGTGATTGCAGCACTCCAAACGTCCTGCCATGGCACACTTTGAGTGTGCTCCATAAATTACACATGGAAGGAGGAGGCAGTGTCTTTGCTGGAAGTTGTATTTCTTGCATGCCAAAAGGAGCATCTGAGGGAAAAACACAGGAATGCTGGTCAGAAAGTCCTCAGGCAGACATGGCACAGATCAGTCCTGCAGGAGAAACTGATAAACACAGGGAGGAGATAAACTGTGTTCTGAGGTGGAACAGGGGGGAGGCAAGGAGATAGGTGAAGGAGACAAACCTGAGAGCAAAAGCAATCTTTGTAGATAACTCTGAACAAGCTCTGTGGGGAAGGGGGTTTGTCAAGGCACAAAAGAAGGAATGAGAACAAGAATCAGTGAGAGGTGACTCTGGGCAAGACTGGGCTTGGTGCATGGCTCAGGCTTGGGCCTGACACACCACAGGGGAATAACAACACCTGACTTGGGATGCAAAACCTAGAAAGGGCCAAGTCCAACAGTGCAAGTAGAAGAAGTGAGCTCCTCTGCTGTCCAGAGGAGCTCACTTGCTCCAGTCCCAGGGAATTCCAGCTGACAGACAGGGCAAGGCTGGGAAGATCAGCCCAGGATCAGAGATGACACTGGGGAGCTGAAGGGATACCAACAGCAAGGGGGAAAACTAGAAAGAAGTGTCCAGCTGCACACAGAAAGCACTGAAAGAGGAGAGAGGAGTCATTCAGGATGACCAGGAGGGTACTGCAGTTACAGAAATATGGGAAGTCAGCAGGAGAAAGGAAGGTCAGGTGGGACAACACTTCTTGGAGGGACAGTGGGAGTCAATGTCTGACACACCGGAGTAGAGCAAGAAACATCCAAGGTTGAGAAATGACACTGTGGCTGCCCAGGGACATGGAACTGGTTTAATGCCATATTTTCACCCAATGGTACATTTTTCTGGAACTAAAGCTCTGGATCAGACCAGCCCAACAGTCACACAGAAAATGTTGTCTGAAGTGTCACTGGGCAAGTGACAGCCATAGGGCAGGTCACTGCAATTTTTAAACCCAGAAGGGAAGATCAGCAGCATCCCAGCAGCCAGGAAACGTAGGCAGAACACTTCAGCAGAACCAGGACAGAACTGATGAACAAATATTTCAGCACTGTTCAAGGAGAAATTTTGAAGCCTGCACAGAAAAATGCTCAGAAACTTGTGGGCAGAATGGAAAATACCACCAAGAGTTAGAGCAAGAGCAGGCTTGGTATGTCCTTGTCAGTTCTGCTGCTGAGCCCGAGAAGTTGAGCACTGCAAGACCATCAGTGATGATAGGGTTTGGTCCTCTGGCTTATCATTAACAATTTTATTTACTTAATATTAACTATTTTATTTAAAAGGTCTAAGACATCCCTCCCTCTCCTACCTCAGCTGGGCTCTGAGAGGACAGTATCTGCTGTCCATCTAAACCACCCCCCAAAGGAAGCACTCTGGGTGTTGCTGCCACACACAACAACTCAGAGACCAGAAAAACCTCATTCTTAGCTAAAGACAAAGGTTAGCTCAAGAACAGCTTAACGGTTTACATTTGAAGAAAAATGAAGTCTTTTCAAAAAAGTTAAGTCTACCTAGTGCTCCTTTTTCACTCCCAAGGATTCACAGCCAGGCTGTTCTTTCAGAACTTAAAAACACCACAACTGAACACTTTTACACCTGGTCACTTTTACACCTGGTCTAATACAGGAACATCAGCATGTGACAGCAGCATAGGGAGCTGAGATCTCATCACATCTCAGCAAAAAAACTCCTTAAAGAAACAGAAATATTCTTTACAATTTGTATTTTTGCTTCAGAGAGCTGGAAATGAGCATTTGCCACCAGGGGACATACAGCTCCCCTGCTTCACACTTACGAGGCAAAACTATGTGCAGACATCTGTTTCCTGCTCCCCTCCTCAGAATTCCTTCATTCCATAAAAAGATGCAATCATGACTGTGGGATGCAGAGAGAGATGATATAACTCCAAATACTTCATGAGATTTGCATCTTTAAAGGAATTCCAGTAAATATCACTAAATTCAGGTGGTGTCAAAGCCAAGGGCTCGGTGAGTGTTAGATCAGTAAAGCCACCTGGGGAGGCAGATTTTTGAACAGAAGTCAATGCAAAGGACTCTTGACTAAAGGAGGCCACGAGACTTACTGGAAGTATTAGCAAATATTTACTGCAGGAGTTTAGCAGATCTTGGAGTCAATGTTCAGCTGGTGAAACTCAGCAGGTGATGACAAATCACTTCAGTTAAGATGATGCAGATTACACAAGCCACCTGAAACATGAGGTAGTCAAAAACCAGAGCACAATTGACACCATCCCAAACAGACGCACTGCAACTCTGAGGCGCTTCAGGACCCACAGCACGTCATAAGAATCTACAAAATTATTGCAGAGAAAGTGTGAAAGCCAAAAGCTGCTGAGGAATTCCTAAATTACCAGCTGATTTTTGTAGATATACTTTGTGTAAACAGCAGGAGAAAAAGACTTTAAAAAATGCAAGAAGGAGCATTTCCTATTGAGCTAATCCCCCATAGTTCTGGTCACTTCATTGATTCTGTCAGGCTTTTGTTTCACACTTGATGCCACGTGCCATGGATGCCCCTCCCCAAGTTGCTGCTCCCTACCTACAATGAAAAGTTGTTACCTGCGCTCTGGCAAGGACCAGAGGCAGCTGGAGGAAGGACCAGCAGGTCTGGGGCAGAGCATCAGCAGCCTCAGAATTTAGAGTACAAGGCACCCTGAAAGACTGATCTCATTCATAAATCTGACCTCGCATATTATTCAACACCCAGGTGCTAAAATTATTAAACACTCCCCCACCCAGCTGCTATAAAAAGACTCCTGTAAAACTTCCCTCTAAGGAGGCTTTCATCAGGCTGGGAGGGCAGATGTGCTAAGGAAGGCCCAGTGAAACCAGATAAACTCAGCACACATGGAGGCAAAACAAACTCCAGCCTGGACACCACCTCATTCAAAGGCTGGTTCATGGGAAGGAATCCTGGAGCACACTTGCAGCAGCTCCAGGTGTCCATGGGCTGAAGAGTCCCTGTGGAGCTGGGGAGCTGGCCTGGATTCTCCCTTTGCTACTCCTCTGGTTGGGATTTGCTTTTTCAGTGAGATTGATGGCCTTTTCCATCCCTGAAGATCAGGCTGGCCCCAGGCCAAGCTCGTAAGTCAAATTTTGATGGACTAAGGGAAATTTTCATTCCATTCATTCCGAACTGTGACACGAGACAGCTTCTGCAGGTTGAGCAATTCTGAGGAAGCCAAAAAGGGCTGATGAGACTCAACTGCTGCTGGCCTGAGTACAGCAAGGAGTGTCCTGTAGCACCCAGAGGCAGATGCCCCTCTCCAGGGAGAAAGCGGCCTCCTCCCAGCAGCTCTTTAATCCAACACCACATGAACAATTCAAATATGTATAACTATATAAATGAGGAAATTAAAATGGCTTAAAGGCATGAAAGCTTGTTTATGAAGCATGAATATTTCATTAGCAAAAGCACAAAAAGAAACCAAGCATTCACATAATATTTCCTCTGCTGGGATTAAATACAGTTTATTACTTCATGGGAAGCCAAACCCCTCCCACCGCAATTTCAACCCCAAATTTGAATGTTTAAGATGGTGCTCAAAAGATAAGAAAGTCAGTGTAAAAATATCAGTGTAATACAGACAACACCCTTCATCCAAAACTGCCACTGAGTTCATCAGGGGAAGAGCAGAAAGAGTGTGGTACTGAGCAAGAACAAATGGGACCCACAGCTGGGCTAAGAATTGTTCCTAATGGGTAATAGGGACATCCATTTCCTGAAGATGGGCACAAATTAAAGCATTTGTTCAACCCCAGAACTTGTGCTTGCTTTTCCAGCCCTGAAAAAGGAAGACAACCCAGTCTGCACATCTAGGGGACACTGAATGGCAGAAGTTTGGCCTTTCAGAACCTAAAGTTCTTCCCTGGAAGTGTCCTGGGCCAGGGGTATGAAGCAACCTGCTCCAGTGGAAGGGACATGGGGGTGGAACTGAGTAACTTCAGGGTCCCTTCCAACCCAAACTATTCTGTGATTTTAGGATTCTAAAGAATGGCTTCAACTCTCCACATCATCCAGAAAAACAAGAGGGTTTTCTTGACAGAGGCCCAAAAGGTACAGTCTGCACACAACTACCTCAAGAAAACCCCTTTGAGATATCCCTCTGCAGCATTTAAAGCCCTATTGCCCATTCAGTTTGCTCCAACCTTTTTCTATGACTCCAGTGCATGCCTCAGCCCTGCCTGCACAGCAAACACTTCCCTCAGCACCAAATACTTTCAGCACATACTCAGGAGAACCAGATTTTCAGTATAGATTCTTGATGCCAAAACTACTAATAATCATAGCAAATATCTATGTTTCAAATGGACCTGCAATAAATACACATCTAGAACTGTTGCCTTAATCTGAAAATGTTGGGGTTTGTGAGATAGTTGAAAAACATTTAAAAAATCACTTTTGTGTGTTTTTAAGTGAACACAGAACTGTGTTTTTATGAAATGCTGCTTTAGGAGGCCAAAAGTCACCACTTGCACAGGCAGACAACTGCAGACTATCATCCCATAGTTCTTTGCACCATCCAGGCTCAGGTGGGCTGGGATGACCAGGAACTGAGTACCAAGTACAGCCTTCCACAGCTGATTTCATGCTGGAAGTACTTAAAAGAGGAAGACAATCCCAAATTCATTTTACAATCATTACACATCACCAGGTGCTCTCACTGCCTTCCTTTCACACATCCTTGAATTCTTTACTAACGGTGACACAGATCTGTTGTGTTCCCAGGGGGATTTGCACAATGCTTATGAGAAATGAGCAACTCACTCGAAATCAGCAGAGGATGAGTCAGGTAGCACCTGCTCACGATGCAGATGTGGGAACACAAACACCACAAGCACACAGCTCACAGCAGACCGCCCCAAATGCCGCCCTGGGTAATTGTCTGCTTTTCCCTGCATTTCCATGTGGTTCCCCTCTCCCAGTGGTTCAGGGGTGCTGGGTTTGCCTCCACAGGATCCTGTTGCCCAGCAGAGTGGATGGATCACATCTGACTGTCCTGGCACACACCTGAGACCCTGGGAGGAGCAACTGCTCGGCAGTGACTCCCAAAGGCATCGCTAAGGCTTTGCAACAGACAATTCAAGAACTCCCCCTTTGCATTCCACAGATCCCATTTTTAACGCTTGAGGTTTGATCTGTTTGTGAAGACAAATGCAAGCTGCACAGAACAGTGAGTGTCTTTGCAGTGTAATACAAGAAATCACCTGATTAAACAGAATATTACATAGTTCTGAAAAATTAGCTTCTTTATGAGGAAGTAAATTAAAAATGGCAACTTTCACTAATTGAAATTTTCACTATGGCATGAAGAAAATTAGGTGGTGCAGTTTCCTGGTTCTTTTACTCAATAGTTTCATCTACACCACAATTTCTACAAAAGCTGAGCATCTCTGGCCAGACCAACACTCCTTTTCCATGAGCACCATCTCACTCCACCTGTCATGGAATAGGCATGGTCATGTCAAGTCAAAAGTGTGAAATTAAGAGTCTTACCAAGTCCAGAAAGTTCTCCCATCACTTACAGCAGGTAACACTTGACTACAGATAAATACCTGCCTGCCAGTGGCAGCAACTGAGAGTTGCTGGACACAAAAGAATTCTCTGTTTTAAGGAGTCCTTCAATTAATCTGATGTCCTGGGATTGGAATTGTCAATTACTCCACAGCAGTGCAGATATGAGCAGGCACTCACTGAAAGGGATGATGGGCAATTACTGACACACGAACCACTCAAACACAGCGGTTTTAATAATTCCAATTTATGAGCATTGCAGAAACAATTGTCTGTTACAGCTTTGGAGGTTATTATAAAGAAACACAGCTACTGAGTCCACACAGACCATTCCCACAATCCTGCTTTTTTTTAAATTATTCTGATGACTAAGAATCACAACCAGACACTGGGATTAAGTGCACTCAAGACTAAGAAATTCAAGGACAGGATGACTTTTCTTTACAAGAGAGTTTAACATGCAGTAATTCCTGGGTGTCCAAAGAAATATTCATTAAGTAGCTGTAAGAAACAGCCATGAAAAGATATTGACACGGTGATATCCTTACTAAATCATCACTCAAACCTACAAATAACTGGGCACGAGCACTGGGCTGGGAGATGAGGCAGTAAATTCACACTGCATCCACCCACCTACCCAGGCACACTCATCCAGCCCATGTCAACACCACTAAATTCAAATATTACACTAATGAAAAGTGCAGCTTCACCATTCCTCTTTTTCCCACTAGAGACATCCTTGGGGAAATATCCTTGCATGCACCGAAACTGGTATGATTTCAATTCCACCCACATCTGGGCTCACTTGGGAACTAAATCCAGCAGAGCCCGTCTTGGGTCAGCCAGTGACCCCAAACAAAAATAGCTCTGGCAGAAAGCTGGATTTATGGAACAGGGTGGAGCCCATCCAAGCCTAAACTGAACAAAGCCTCCACGGGCACTCAGGGACGGGGAGGGGCAGCAACTCCCTCCCTCTGCTCAGCACACACCGGCACAAAGGGGCTCTGCCATCCCCGCACTGCCACAAGCAACCCTTGAGCAGCTCCTCAGCTGGGTCTCACCCGGGTCCCACGTGTCAGCGCCAGGGGCCAATTGCCCTCTGCAGAGCAGTAAAACGTGAGCAGCAGGTGTTACCTGAGCGTTGTAAAACACCAGCAGGGGCCGGGGCAGCAGCCCGGGGCACCGCACAGCACCAGCAGAGCCCAGCAGCTTTACTCAAAGGCTTTACTGAATTTACTCCTGGGAAATTCAAATCAGCTTTCCCAAACGCCCCGGTGCAAACAGACCTAGAGGCAGGGAATGACAGCACCAAGGTTACAAAAATTAACAGTATCAATTAGCTTTTGACAAAAGCTTGTTCTGCCCCCAGCACAGACACCAGATGACGTTGAAGCTCAGGCAGAGCTCTAGGCTGGGTGAGAAGAACTCAAGTCTGAACTGTTAGGATAAGCCTGGGTTTGGGTAGGTTTGAGTGCAGTGACCAAGGCACTGCAGTCAAACGGCGCCTCCACGGTGTATCAGACACAGCAGGGATGTCCTGCCAACACCCTCAGGCACCATCAGCAACAGCACAGAGAAAAAAATAAACGAAGTTTCACATTTATTGTAAGGATACAGGACTGCTGGCTTGTTCTTCTCATCCTTTCATACAAAATTAGCAAAGTCTGTCCCTGCAAGGCACCTCTCAACGGATTCCTAAAGGCAACCAACATGCCACATTGATTTTTAAGCTATCAATCCATTTCCAGTACTTCATTTAGATTTCTAGTACACATTATCCAAAGAATAAAACCCCAAGAATAAACCGTGACACAAAAGTTTCCTGCTAATTACAAACATACTGCATGTAAGCCCTTTCTAATACAATTACGATGTCATGGAGTGTACAAATGAGAAACAAATTTAAACTTTTGGAGGCACTGCAAAATTCATTTGAATCTAAAATCACGTTCAAAGCTCAACCATTCTCATTATGATCTTCTTATATTCAAACACAAATACCCTCTCTGCCCAAACAGAAATCCAAAATATAAAAAGAAAAAAGCATTAAGTATTACACCCCACAGGATCTGAGCCCTGCAGCATCTCAGGGCACAGGTACACCCTGTAGCACGGACATTCCCCAGCACTCAGTGCCTGAAGCAGCTAGATCTCAAAATCTGCAGATTTCATCCAGAGGAGGCAACAAAATTGTCTGAAAAAGCTTAGTATTCTCCTTCCTCAGTAGTTTGAAACCTGCTTAAGGAGCTTAGCCCACCTTCTATCTAATTGCCAGAGCCACTCTCAGGTACATTCAACACCAGGGGCCTGACAAGTGACTGATTCCGATACCCACCAGAACACAAGTGAACAGGCAGGAAAACCTAAGCAGAACAGGGGTGGGACAGCACAGCCAACAAGTCACATTTTTATCCCAAAGGTTTCCCTTTGGCAATTATCAAATCCTTGCACAAGCAGGGGCATAGGAGTTTATCAGAAGGAGCTCCCATGAATGTTTTATAACGGAAAGTGAAAAGCAGCTGCAGACTTAGGGACCCCGGCTATGCTCTATCAGTGCTGCCCAGGATTTAGTTGTGCTTGAGAAGGAACAGGCAGGAAAACGTGTATCTTCCCAGCACCCACCACATCTACAAGGGAAATAAAACCATAAAAAACACGAAATGTTAACACAGCAAATCCACACCAGCGAGTGGCTGCAATGCCCCCCACGGGATGGAGCAACCTTGGACTTGGTGACTTTTATTGCTCTTTTTTTTTCCTCCAAAGCAACTTTGCAGAATGTCAGCATAGGCGAGAAACCTGGCAGAGGGGAGTGGGACAGGCTGCCCAGAGCAGCTGTGGCTGCCCCTGGATCCCTGGAAGTTGGACAGGGCTTGGAGCCGCCTGGGACACTGGAAGGTGTCCCAGCCATGGCAGGGGTGGCACTGGATGGGCTTTAAGGTCCCTTCCCAACCCAAACCACCCTGGGTTTCTGTGATACAGGGGAAGATCAACAACATACTGTAATAAAGGAAAGTTCTTACGGTCCCTTCGCTCCTAAACCTGCCATGATTCCATGAGGGAGGTGGGCACTGAGGCAGGTGACACCGGAGGGAGATTTTCCAGAGCGGGGACTGAGGGCCACCGCAGCCCCCAGGGCTTGGTGCACCGTGAGCACCCTCATCTTTAACCACTTCCATTTCATAGAAAAATCCACACTTTTGTGCGGGTTTGTTCCGTCAGGGAGGGGCAGCAGGCGGAAGAGGCTCAAGGAGGGTTTCGGTTCCCTCACTATCCTCAGACTCCATCCCGACCGGGCCGTGTGTGAGGGGAAGACCCGCCGAGCGCCGGGGCAGGGGGGCCGCGCCGCCCGCCCCTCACTCACCGCAGCCGGAGGTTCGCCATGAACTCGGGCATGGTAACGGCGTCCATCAGCACGAAGTCGGCTTTGCCGAACTCCAAACTCTCCTGCTCCGCCATGGCGGCCACTGGGACGGCCGGGACCGGGATGTGGGCCGGACTAGGAGCGGGATCGGGACAGGACCGGGGCAAGGAGCGGGATCGGGAGCGCTCCCGCCGCTCCCCGGGCGGGGTGT
>VZUI01082564.1:0-51286 GCA_013401135.1 Cettia cetti
CTCTGAGGAAATTTTTCCTGGACTGGCTGGGGGGAGGGGCTGTTTGGGTTTGCCTCCCAGCGGAACCCCCTTCAGAGGTTTCCTCCCAAATTTACCCTAAACCAAGACACTTTACAAACAATTTGATGGCTGAGGACATGGGTACTAAAGTCTTTGAAATGGGTCTTAACGTCTCTACTAACCTCATGGGCAGGATTTTTACACAACCTGGAGAGACTGACTCTTGAAAGTGGATGCTCAGTGCACACCTGGAACCTCAGGCTACAAGCTGGGTGTTAAATGAGATAAGGGAGAAGACCCAAATCTAAATGGGTCCAGACCAAGTGTACTGCAGAACCCAGATAGCCTGAACTTCTGACTTTTGGAGATAAATGTTCAAGGTGGGGAGTATGTGGTAAGCAGTTCAGGAAGCCTGTACCCTCCTTGTTCCTCAGCCAATGGGAATAGAAAGAGGGGAACATGTGGCTGGGAGATTAGGATAAAAGGAGGCTGCATCCTCCAAAACCTCCAGAGAGAAATCTGATGGTGTGCCCCAGTGGATTCTTTCCCTTTATTCAAATAAAGTTGCAGGACTCCTCTGTCTCCTTTGTGGACACTGGTTTTCCACAGTGTGATTTTCTGCACACAGTGTGAATGCAGTAGTGACCTGACCACAGCTGCCTCCAGTGATAAATGACTCCATGAAACACACTACTTCTCCCATCCTGAGGGACCACCACAACAGAGGGAGCAAAGTTGTACACCAACTAAACACAGTGAGCATTTTGTGTATAATTATGGACATTTCACAAACATTTGAAAGGGAAGCAGGTATTTGATAAGGTGGGATCTTAACATGACATGAATGATATGGAATAATTGCTGGAGAATGTTCTAGTTTGGGCTGGGGTAGAGCTAGATTTCTTCATGGTAGCTGGTATGGAGACAGTGTTTTGGATGTATGCTTGATAAAGTTTTGGTAACACAGAGATCTTTTAGTTACTGCTGAGTAGCACTTAGCATCAAGGCCTTTTCTGCTCCTCATACTACCCCACCAGTAAGTAGTCTGGAGATACACAAGAAGTTGGAGAAGGACACCACATTTGGCCAAGTTCTTTTTGGGTGTAAATGGCCAGATCCACCGACTTCCAGAAAATCTGACTATAAAATATCTAGGAGACAGGTATACTGATTTATCTGCAACTGATGCAATCTTTCACTGAAGAAGACAAACAGCAACACTGTCAGTGCTTCTACTAGCTTAGTAGCTTTTCAAGATGGAGAGTGTCCACCTTGAGGTGACAAAGCAGGTATGGGGTGAGGCTCCAAAACTGTCTGAACCACAGTCAAAACAGAAGTGTACCTCTGCTTCCTACCACGTCTGTGCCTGGGCAATCCCATCCCTTTTAGCACAAGCATGGCACAAGTATAATCCCAAACTGGCCCAGTTTTTCTCACAAAAACACAGAAAAATGCAATCCTTTATTCCTTGGTGAACGAGCTTTCATAAAGGAAAACAGTATCTTTTCTACAATAGTAAAACAAAACAGAAGTTATTTAAATATATATAAAATAGTTGTTTGCTCAAACTGTAGAACAAAATGTCTGCAGCAGATTCAAGATAAGTACTCAAAAATTCCAGAGACTATATTTCTTCAAAAATTAAACAGGATTTTGTGATGCCTAATACTGTGTTTGTTCTTTAAGCTCAGTTATATAATTTATATGTGTCTGGCTGATCTTACTTGATTTAGTGAGTTGTACTCTTTTACTATTTCTCAATTTCTTTCTTATTTTATTACTTATAAATTTAGCCAGATCTGCTAGTTATCTTTCCCATTTCTGCATATTTGTATTCCGCATGCTAAGTTTACTTTTTCTCACAAAAACTGACTAATTGCATATTCATACTACCTATTTGGAAAAAAAAATCTCAGCTGATGGAAATTAAGGCTTTCCAAGCAAGCAGGAAAAATGGCATTTTTAGCTAATTTTCTCTTATTTTTGTCTGATCATAGAAAATGATAGTATTTGAGTATACAGTTATCCATCTAATTGAAATTTAAATGCAAAACACTGACTTGTATAAAAACTACAGGAATTTTAGTTTCATAAAAATGACAGAAACTTTAGACAGTCTCATAAGACTGCCCTAGTGAGAAGCTTTCATCAGACCAGACTGTTTGACCCACCATAGTCAATATGGCATGAAACATGCTGAGCCTCCAGCCACTCAACAGTTTTATGGAAGAAGGTGGCAGAAACATTTTCACGTTTGGTACTCCAGCCACAACTGCTTACAGCTATTGTTTTGATAAGATATGCTATCCTTCCAAGCCAGGCCCTTTCCAGAAAGCATTTTATCAGGAAAGGCTAATAGGAAGTAAAAAGCATCTTCCGACTGTTAATGAGAAGCAATAGGCTGTAAGTTCCTGTCTTGGAAAGGTCCCATGAATTATTCTGGGAAGTCTCTGCTATCTATGTATCTTCAAAACTTATATACTTGTACTCATTTTGCTCAGGAAATCTGAACTGGAATGGGAAGATGAATTCTTACGAGGACCACCTCATAAGGTTTATTAAGAGTCCCTCCTTTCCATAAGTATGACTGCAAAAGCATGGTAGAAAGAGACCCTTCTCAACAGACCAGTAACTGAGGTACTTATTTTCTGGGAGATGACTGCAATGTATATGATTCACCTCTACAATGACCAAGATCAATGGCTTCCTGGCCTGTATCACCAACAGTGTGCCCAGCAGGACCAGGGCAGTGATTGTGCCCCTGTACTGAGCACTGGTGAGGCTTCAAATCTTGCGTTCATATATGGGGTCCTCACTGCAAGGGCATTGAGGTGCTGGAGCACGTCCAGAGAAGGGCAAGGGAGCTGGGCTAGGGTCTGGAGCACAAGCCCTGTGAGGAGTGGCTGTGAGAGCTGAGGGTGTCTAGCCAGAAGGCGGCTCAGAGGAGACCTTTTTGTTTTCTACAACTGCTTGAAAGGAAGGTGCAGCCAGCTGGGGGTCGGCCTCTTTTCAAAGGCACCAGATGACAGGACAAGAGGGCAGAGCCTCAAGCTACGGCAGAAGAGGCTCAGGTCGTACATCTGGAGTAATTTCTTCACAGAAAAGGTGATTAGAAGTGGTAACGGCCTCGCCAGGGAGGTAGTGGACTCAACATGAGGTTTATGCAAAGACCGTACGCAGCATTTAGCACCACGGGGTACCTGACAAGTCGGCATCCAGCCAGCTACGCTTTCCGAGCCCACTCACAACCGAACAGCCCCCGCCTCCGCCCCGCCCCCGCCCTCGCCTCCGCCCCTCCTCCGCCTCCGCCCCCGCCCCTCCTCCGCCTCCGCCCCCGCCCCCGCCCCTCCTCCGCCTCCGCCCCCGCCCCCTCCTCCGCCCCTCCTCCGCCTCCGCCCCCGCCCCCTCCTCCGCTCCTCCTCCGCCTCCGGCCTGTCCCGCCCCGCCGGGCACGGGGAGGGCCCGCGCTGCCGGAAGATGCGCGCGGATCGGGCGCGCCGAGGGAGCCGCGCCGCTTCCGTCGCGCCACAATGGCGAGCCCTGGGCGGCGGGTGGGCTGGCGGTAGCGGGCGGTGAGTGCCCTTCTCTCGGCGGCTGGCAGCAGGGCGAGGCCTTTCCCGGCGGCGGGCGGTGTTCACTGGCGTCCAGTCCCCCTCGCCCACCCCTTTGCCTCCCTCTCTCCCTCTCTACATCTCTCACTCCCTGCTTGGCCCTGCCGTGCCCCTCTGCTCGCGGACTGTGTCCGGCTGAAGCGGCGGGTTTGGGTTATGCTGCGCCACAGTCCCTCCACCGGGGTCGGGGGTCGACAGGAGGGGGCTGGGGCCCTTGGTTAGCCTGTGGGAAGGCGAGGAGGAGCGAGCCGGGAGCTTCGGCATGGGGGCAAGGGAGCTCTGGCCCACGTAGTGTGTTTCCTGCCCCGGTATCGTAACACCTGCGCCTGGGTCCCGCTGGCAACTTGGCCGGCGCTGCCTGATGCTGCTGGCCCCACAGGCAACCATGCCCGGCCCGTCTGTGATGCCGCTGACCCCCAGGGCAGCCCCCTGCCCACGCCAGGCTCGCACCTCCAGTCGTGGTTGGGAGCCGGAGGCGAATGTAAACTTTGACTTTTCTGTTTCCTTCCAGTGGAGAGAGGTGTCGTCATCCAGCCTGGCGGCAGGGTGTGGGCGTTGCTTCTTGGGATAACTAAACAGGCTGGGTTTAGGTCACTCTGAAATTCGGGTTTGACAGCGTTTCTTGCCTAAAATAGGAAGTAAGTGCACTTTGTGCATTTAAAACTTTACTTTCTGCTCTTAGCTGGAGCAGCTGCATTTCCAGAGATGTACGTAACTGGGTAAGAATTCTGTTCTTTAGGACAGGAATCCTATTTGTTTTGTTGCTTCTGTGGGACCAAAAAGCTGTCTTCATCTTAAGAGGGGCATAAACACTAAAAGCCTCAGGCCTATAAAATGCAGACGAGATGCTTAAGAGTGCCTTTGTGGCCTGCAGAACTTAAAAAAAAGAAAAGAAATGAAAAATCAGGTACCCTACTTCCATATTAATGGCAGCTGAAGGGCACTTTGTGATGTTTAGGTGCTTGAAAATGCTCTTTATGTCTCTTTACAGGCTTATCTGCATCCTTAAGCACCTACATGTATTTTGAAAGAGAAAATCTTTTTTGTTTGGTTGTATGTGTCTGTATTTAAATCAAAAAATATTCAGTATTGATGAGACCACTGCCACTTAACATGTTTTACGCAGTCTCTTCCTGTAGTTCCATTTTCACAATCCGCATTGCTTATTGGCAACATTGGAGATAGAACTGTGGAAGTGTTTTGCAGTAAGAGCATGGAGGCAACCAAGGAAAGGGGGGGGGTATGCAAGCATTTCAGTGGTCCAGATGTTTCAGACAATGCTAAAATAATATGAAATGGGAGTGCTTAATACTGAGTAATGTGAGACCTCACACTGATGGTCTGACTAAAATGTGCAGTGTGCACATTGTTTCTAAGTCATTATATCATACTTTCCTGGTAGCTAGATTGCAAATTAGGTTCTGCATCTCTGTGTCCTTCAATGGTCATGAATTTTATTCTTAACAAGGTGATCATGTCTGCTGTGGGCAAAGAGGAATATTCTGATAAGTTGAATAGCCTTGTGGCCATCCTTGTTTTTGCCTCCTTTAACCATTCTTTCAAAGCTTTCCTGTACTGAGCTGAGACTGATGTAGACTCTTAAGATTTCTATCTGTCCTAAAGGCATCTAGACCTTAGTGCCTGGAAAAGCCATAGGCCATCTCTGCATTTTATGGAGCACTCATAGGTAGGTTAAGACTTACTGAGAGAAGAGACCTAGCTGAGTTTTGGACAGAGCCTTGTTTCAAGCCAGGGTTTTGATTGTTGAGATTTCCATAGCAATTAATACCCAGTGTTCATTCCTTGACTGATTTTAAAATACAATTTTTAACTTTTTGATTTTTAGGCCAGAATCACTAAATTGAACAGCAATAACCATGGGAGATGCTGCAAAACCTTCCTTTGCCAAACAAAATAAGGAACAGGAAATTTTGCATCAAGAAGAATTAAAAGAAAGTCCCTTACAGAAAGACTACCAAGTCATGGATGAATATGGAAGTGGATATAGCAATAAAATAGATACCAGCCTGCAAAAGAAAAAGGGAAGTCCAGGTCATTATGGAAGCAGTCCCAGGCGAGGGCCACGAAGTGTTTTGAGTAGCCCAAATTCACTTAAAAACACAACTTACAGTCAAGGGTCAAAGTTAAATGATATCCAAAGAGACCAGATGAAGAAGTTGGTACCTGATGACCACCATGGTAATACTGACACCTGGAGAGAGTACCGTTCTGCTGCCTGGATTCCTGGGCATGGCAGGACGAGGAAGGACTCTTTTCATGAGGTGGAAGGTGCTGGAAAGAGAAATGTAAGACGACAACTTCAGGAAGATTTAATGAGCAAGGATGTGCCTGACATGCAGAAAGGAAGTTCTGGTAATCATGTTTCTTTGTTTTTACAAAGTAAAGTAGCTTCCTACCAGTGTTACTGAAAAGTAAAATTTCAAGATTCACTATTAAAACAAAAAAGTGGTTTTGTTCTCTCATGTATTGCAAACTATTGTCTGCATTGTATTGTAGCACTTCAGATGAATTGTTACAGCAAATAATACAGAACTTGTTTTATAAAACTTTGTAGTTAAGCCTGTGAGTGGTAGGAGTAAGTAGGTTGCATCATTGTTTAGTGTCCCTGTTTGTTGTTCTCCCTGTACAATTTGATGGAATCTGTCAAGGCTGATAAGAGATCTTCAAGTTATGCAGATAACAGGGTAAGATTTTTGGAGCTACCAATGAGGTCTTTAATGATGTGTCTTAATGAAGATTGAAAGCAGCACCGTGTCAGTATTGTGAAAACTCAGTACAGCAATAACACAAGTCTTGTTCTTCATACCTATTTGAGTTCCCTGTGGGCAGTTGGTACTAATCAGAGTACAAACCCAAAGCTTTGAAATGTCTGGAAGGACAGCCTAAGGGAGGGTGAAGTGATTGGTATTGTAATATTTGCATTGAATACAAGTAAAGCAGAAAAAGGAAGCTTCAAAGAGTATAGAGAATATAACTTGTGTGTGGTGCTGCTAACATGGAATGCCAGTTGACAAGAAACCTGTCTTATTTTATTTAAGAGTGGGCGTGAAAGACAGTAGTTATCAGACTACTGAGAAGAAGAGCTGAGAAGAAGAGCTGTTGCTGGTTGATACCAAGAAGTCCAGGAATTAAGAGTCCTTTCCCTTGATACTAGCTGTCACTAAAAAGATTAGCTGCAAACAGGTGCCCAGTGTTTCTCATTGTTAGAAGTAAGCTGCAGACAACTCAACCTCACATGATGAGAGAGCATAGTGTTTTCACAAGTTTTTTCTTCAGTTTACTGGATGTAATGAACTTTTTCTGTGAAACTTCAGGAACTCACTGAAATAGATTTTTAGAACCACTGGCAATCATACTTGAGAACTTAAGTGAGCTACTGATTACAGGAAAGGGCAAGTGTCTCTTAAAAAAGGAATTAAAATAACTGGTGTGCAGCTTAAATTTTAGGAGTCAGTTTTGGAACAAATAATATATTGTAAGTATTTGAAAGGTAGCAATGACAAGAAGTAGTAAGTAGGCATTTGTTAAGGAAAAGGTATGCTAAGCCCTCATTTATTTATTTAAGATAGTCATCAGTCCCCTATGGACATGGGAAAGGCACTTGATAGATGTTGCTTGTACTAGTACTGTACTACTTTAGATACTCTTATGTGACAGTTCTGTAAGTAATTGTATGGATTAAATTAATGTAAGAGACTTGCAGAGCTAATTAGGTAACTATACTCAGAAACTACTAAAGATTTTGTCAGTTAAAGAAAGTAGTGAGCAAATGTCTAGTGAGCCAGGATTCTATTCCATTCAGTGTTTGTTATACTACACTAATGATGAATGAAGACAGCAGACCTATTAATTGTGTGCCCTGAAAATTGAATATACTGTGGAGCTGGTAGGAATGGAATGCAGAAAGGCAGGAAGGTCAATTAAAGTAACTTTACACAATTGGAGAAATTACCTACATATAGGACGAAATACAAAGGATGTGTAAATGGCATTGTTTAAGTAGGAATATTAAAACTGTGCAAATAAAGGAGGAAAAGTTACTATAAAGTGATTTTTTTCAGGAAAAGAGCTGAAATGATAGTGAATCAGAAGACGATAATGAGTAGTTATCATGGTGTTTTGAGGCATGAAAAAAGACTCACAATCAGAAGTATCCCTTTTTCTGAGCTTCTGTAAACTCAGTTGCAGTACTCTGTCCAGTTTTGGAACCCCACTTGTGCGAATAAAATGGAAGCTGTGTAAAGAAAACCAAGAAGGTTGTCAAGGCATGTAGGAAACAGAAGCTATTCAAACTATGAACAATGTCCAATCTTCATGCAAAATGAAAAAGGGTAGGCAGGCATAGTAACAATCTTCTCTGTCTAGGAAGGCAGTAAAAAGCTGATATAGTAAACTGAGGTTTTACTTTCCAGTAGATGGAACACAAAGCAAGGGTCAATTACACATGGGTGTAAAATTGAGCAAGAAAGGTTCAGATGAGGAATAAAGGGCAAGTTTCTAAAGGTAAAGCTAGGGACGTTCTGGAGAGCTTGTCTGGGCAGCTTATGGAAAAGGTACTTGAAGGCCTTTAAGAATAGGTTAGTTGAGCATTGCTCAGATTTGACAGTTTGTTTCATCCTGCTATGAAGCACAGGCATGGCATGGCTCACCTCTTGAGGTCCCTTCAGAAGTACTGTGTCAAGTAGCAAAATTACTAAAAATGTTTCTTCTTGCATTTACTTGAAATATTTTGTGAAGTTGTCCTATTCATTACATTCATGTCTTTTTTATTGTAGCTCATAAGGAAGTTTACCAAATCTGAGACACTGTTCTTTAGTACTTTATTTAATCATTAACCTATAATTAGATTGTTACTACAGTACCTGCCAAATATTAGAAGTACTTGTTTAATTTGTTAATTTTTTTAAAATTACTTGTTGGCTACAGAAATAATTGATAAATAGGTAGTTGTCACAGACTTTTCTCTGAAAATATTATTACTCCTCCAGGTTCTATCTACGCTGATTAGTTAAAAATGCAGTCAAACACGTGTCACATCTTATTAATTTGAGCAGAAGTGTTGGTGCAAAAATGGAGGCTATAGGGAAGGTTCAGAAGCTCAGACTTCTGCTTCTGCTCCCTGGAGATTCCTTTGGAGTACTGCTTCTACAACCTATTAGGCCTAAATTCTCTTTATTACAGCTTAAATTTGTGCTGTTGCTGAAAGAAATCATATTACCATTTTTGTCCTGGTACTGTTTACACCACTGACACATGCATGCTGCTTAGTGAACCGAATCAAGTAACTGGTCACAGATACAAAACTCTGTTGTTTCCCTTTAGCCGATTATTAGAGACAAAAATTGTGGTCACAGGAAAGAAGTTTTGTGAATATATTTGGAAGAGCAGTTTATCTCAGGGGTTTTTTTGCCTCTTTTAATTACTACAAATTAAAGCCTCATGCTATGATGAAAGTTTTGGAGTCTAAGGAAGTTGCATAAACTTTCTTCGAAGGGAAGTTTAGAAGTTCAAGGCATCAGGACTTCCTGTGTAGCTGTAGAAATGAAAGGCAAGGTGTGAAAATCTTACATGTATATTCTTGAGATGATTTTTACAGGTATTGGCTTTGGGTCAATAGCAGTTTTTGCTCCAAAATTATGATAAAATTTGCTTTAAAATAGAAGTGGTATTTACATTGATTTGTTCCAGAGCTTTTGATGTAAACACAAGCTTTTTAAGCATTATTATTATGACAGTTTTACAGCTTTATTAAGCAATATGCGCATACTTAGCAAGTCCATTCTTTAGTCTCTGTAGCCAGGAATGGTGCTTTTTTTTTTTACTTGTTTATTTAATATTGTGAAGGTAGTACTGATCCCTATACTGGTTTAACTGAAAGGCAAATTATATTATTACCGGTAATAATCCCTTGTTAATAAATTGTCATATGTGAGCTAAACCACAACAGTGCATTATCAGAGGGCTGCTAGGTCTTATAAATCATTCAGATTGGCGTACACTTCTTAATTCTCTCATACTTGTAGTCTAGCTTATTTGTCTACCAAAGCCTAACCAGGTAACCTGAAATCTTTGGATATATTCTGTCTTTTCAGTATAATAGTATACAGAGCTATCTATTGCATTTAGTTCTGTTTTATTTTACTGGTTTTAGCAGAGGTATCTAAATAATGTAATATGTTTTAGTGGTAAAAATTAATTGATTTATTAGTAGTTTGGGACAAAGGCGCTATAGGCTATGATACCAATATACACTTACTATTATCAGACTTGCACAGAACAAATTGTGAAACCATACCAGGTAGGTGAATTGTGCCTTCTTTGACTCTCGTATAAGTAGAATGTTAATTAAGGAAAAGGTTTATTAAATGCTTTAAATGCTGTGGCACTCTGCAGTTATTTGACGTGTTTGCTCTCATAACTCTTTACAAGAAATGAAGAAGCTTAGAAAACCAAGAAGATCAAGAAGAACAAGAAAAGATGAGTATGATCATGATGAAGTGGAAGGTCCAGTCATAGATGAATCTGTGTTGTCAGCAAAGGAACTTCTGGGGCTGCAGCAAGCTGAGGAACGATTGAAGCGAGACTACATTTATAGACTGAAGAAGGTGCCACTGTCTTTACTTGTATAGATAGAGCTCTCCTATTTTTTGTGCATATAAATACATTGTAGAGGGTACACTTTGGGCAATAGCTCTGATTGTAGCTAGAAAGTTTAGTTACAGAATTTAAGTAGTGATATTGCTGTTAATGAATTGTAAAAACAAGAGGGTTTATCTTTTGGGTTTTTTTGATAGAACATTGATAAGGCTTCAAGCTCAAAAAATGGCTTCTCCTTTAGTTAATGGAATGACATCAGCAATTAAAATGCTGGAGTAGTTGTTCAATTAGTAAATTCTTCCATGGGCATTGGGTATTTTCTCCTATAGAAGATAAGGTGTTGAGTGTGATTGATACAGTATCATTCTTCTGACATTGTTTCATGTGCAAACTTTTTGATGGCAGATATGGAGTGAAGGAAGCTAAAGTGAATGGGGGTGGATTTCAGAGTTAGTCCACTGAATTTAGCAAGCATGAAGTGAAAGTAATATCTTTATATATTTTAGGGGTTTTTTTACTATCTTTATTTTAGCAACCTCGAAGCTATCCATCAGCAAAATACACCTGCAAATTGTGTGATGTTTTGATTGAGTCGGTGGCTTTTGCTCATAAGCATATTAAAGAAAAAAGACACAAGAAAAGCTTAAAGGTGAGTTAAGCACAAGAAAACCTATAAACTATACTTTAATGAAACCTTCCTAGCCCCATTAATGATGATGCACTGCTTTTAAAACCATTCCACACTTAGTTTTTACCATGTTTCAATCTTTTTTAAAACTGTTACATAGTGATACTGATGAAAGCAGTAAGCTTGGGACCTGGACTTTGCAATGAGGAGTAACAAATATGATTGGTATGGGAGAATTATGGATTACAACCTGTATGTCAAAATGAATATTTCAGTTCAGAATGACTATAAAAATTAAGCACTTGTGGAGTACTACAGACTTGTTTATATGTAAAGGAAATAGGTTTGTTTTGAGCATAAGCACCAAAATAACTTCCAGCATAACATCAATTTTGCCTTTTTTTTTAGAAAAACCAACTTTCTCTGCTTGAAGTGGACAAAAGTATGTCTTATGCAGATTTTCTGGTTCTTCCTCTTTAGCTCCTACCTTTTGACACTTCCTAGGTGATGAAAGAATTGGTGATTTTTTTTAAACATGCCAAATACATGTATAAATATCTCTGAAGCCCCCTGGAGTATCAGATTCTTTATTGCTTCCAATTATCTACATTACCTGGAAAAATTGTGGTGGTGGTATTACTTGGGATGAGTTGTTGGCATTTATTTCAACATGTTAAGAAACTCATTAAAACTTTGGTCTTGTTATCATGAAAGGAAAAGCAAGAAGAGCAACTGCTGGCTTCTCTTCCTCCTCCAACGCCTTCCCAGATACAAGCTATTGGTGTTGCTATTGAAAATGTTGTGCAAGAGTTTGGCTTAAATAATGAAGATCTAGAAGAAAGGCTTAACATTAAAACAATGATGGAAAACTTGCTGCGTCAAAAATTGCCAGGTATTATTTGCAATTTAAATGTTAGATATGCCAACTTATTAGAAACAAAATAACAACAATAAATACTAAACAAACAAAAAAGAAGTCAACCAAAAAAAATCCCCAACAGCTTATAAATGAAAACTGAATTAAAAATCTTGGATCTCTAAATTTTAAACCAGCATGTTTAATTACTAGTCTGTTGAACAACCTGATGTACCAATATAAACCTGTTTCAGAATTAAATTACAATGGTGTTCATGACCCAAATAGGCCTGTAGTAAAAAGGGAAGATGAAAAGAATGTGGGAAGTATTTCACCTTCATGATAAGCCTTTACCAACAACAGCATGAAAGGCAGGATTTAGTAACAGTTCTGGGCTGTTGAAGACCCTTCTTTTCCTCTGCTTATCAAAACCCGGTGTAGGTTTAAGATCTATTAACAACGCTGTAAGTAGCTACAGACTTAGAGTTAGGCATAGTGTAAATGAAGTGTAATTCTTTTGTTGCAGAGTGTTCATTAAGATTGTATGGCTCCTCCTATAGCAGATTTGGTTTCAAAACTTCAGACATAAACATAGATACCCAGTTTCCTGCCAATGTAAGTAAGGCTATTTTATTAAGTATGTGTTAGTGGGTTTGAATGTTTGCATCTTCATGTAGAGTATATTTTAAATATATTTTATAGTGTGGTAGTAAAACTTTTTCCTAAAAACCCATTGGGTAAAACAGAGCTGGTCTGGTCTTAAAATAACATTCCTTTCTTCACAGAACTGTAGTCATCAGTCAGTGTAATACACCCTTGTGTTTGTTCTATTGAAACTTCTTCTGAGAACACTTAAAGCATCTGTACTTTAGCAGTCCTATGAGACATGATTATTTATATTCTCTAACAGCTGAAATAAATGACACCTCTGTGATCTTGTTTCGGTACTGATCCTGGTTTTGTATTGATATATTCACATATGCACATTTTGATTTCTAGGTTATATTTGAGCTATGAAACCAAATTATGTTGTTTATATGTGGAGCACTTTAAAGTCTTTATTTGTCATATTGTTTTTATGCATCTTTGTGCTCGAACATTGAAAAGGAATTAATATTTAAGCTTACTCCAGCTCTAATTGATTTGGCAGTCCCATTGTTAGAATTTAACATTTCCTTTAAGAAGCAAAGAATGGTCTAAGTTCATAAAGTGCATATAATTTTAAAAAGCTATAATTCCAGTCTTCAACATGATGTAAGTCCACTGTGTCAGAATGCAGTCATATTTAAGCACACTGAAACAGTAATTGTGTTGGTGGGGGTTTTCTTACCATAACCAAGTCTTTGATAGAAAAATAACTTCTGTAACAATTACTCTAGGATTACTTTTTTTCCTTCAAAGCAAGTAGAGCTCCTGTTCCTCTTGATACAACTTAGTAATAGTGAAATACATATAGAGGTGGTTTTAAATTTGAGTTGTAGAAAGTCACCTTTTTGACAGATGGCTGATACAAAACCAGTTTTATTCCTTTTACTGACAGATGACTCAACCAGATGTTCTCTTACTTGTACAAGAAAGTCTCCAGAACAGTGGTAAGAAAAAATTGTTGCTTTCTCAATTTCCTTAAAATATTATTGCTTAGTATTGTTGAATTTCACCTCTGCTGAACAGGTACACCACGTGATAGTCTTTTTTTAGGAAGATATGAGGCTGAATAATACTGCAGAAAAGAGTACATTAACAGAACTACTTTAGGTTTGGCATTTAGCATTATGAGCTGAAGTTCTCCTATTTCTGATGATGTGAGAAATTCCTAGTGGAAGGCTTTCTTCTGCATTATAAGTGAAGATGTCATTACATGTGAGGTAGACTCTGCTGCCCTCCCCAGCCTGCTCTGTTAGCTATTCGTCATTAGCCACAGAAAGCAGCTTAAGTTCTTCAACATGGAACAGAAACCCAGTAATGTACTTTCAAATTGGGGTCTCTTTTCCTGTAATCACCTGCACATGTCTGTGGGTGTAGGTGATGGCTGTGTACAGATGACTGCATACAAACCCATGGGGTTTTTTCAGGTGATGAATGTAACTGAGCATTAATATAGGGAAGTAAAGTTTAAGATCCTTTAAAAAATGCACTTACTCAAACCAATTTAAGCATATGTAGGCAAGGAAAAAAAAGAATATATTGGGGGGAGCATGAAAATTTTATTATTTTTAAATGCAGATTGCAAAAAGTAGCTTCACTGGTTTCTTGCCTTGCTTTATGCCCATAGTTCAGGAATCAGACCATATGGTTCAAAACATGTATATTTACTCACCTAGATTTTCTCAGTGGCACCCCCACCATCGTTGTGTGTGTGGATTGTTTATTGTCTGGACTATTATGGTCTTTGAGATTGGGGTTATTTTTAAGGTAGATTAGAAGAAGACCTAGATCTTGTAAGAGGTTAGGATCACTACTGTATCACAAAAGCAAGTAATATTTGTATTAACATGTTGTGCCAAGCCTTCTCTGTGAGTGAGAAGATAGAGGGATAGAGCATTAGGTGTTAGATGTACCCTAGTGGCAAAAGCAAGATAATTTTCAGTGAAATTAGGTGTCAAGTTGGCACCTAAGTAGCATCATAAAAATCTCACAATTTCAGAACTTTTGAGTTAAGTATCTAAAATTGTTTGATAGTTTCCTCTCCTCCTGGCCCACTCAAACTGTGAGGTATCAGAAAATGAGTCCAGTTTGGATCAATCAACACCACTAAGAGAAAGGACTAGGGTGGCTGGCAGCTAAATCATATTTGGAAAATTATATAAAGAATAACAAGAAAAAGAAAAAGCATAGCAAAGGGACATTACATAATGTAGTCAAGCCTGTTCTACATTTACATAAACACTGTCAGATTACCAGGGGAAAAAAAGTTCTTTCTGTATAGTAGTGATGTAACATTTTGGTTCTTTTTTTTTTCACACTAATATTGTTCCATAGGTATTGTAGGTCTTTCTGCATGCATGAATTATTGAAGCCAGCTCTTAACCAAAATATACCTCTTTAATTATACTTACTGTGTATATATGGATTTTGAAAAGTTCTGATTTTCTCAGTATTTTCCTAACATTGCTTATTGTATAGACCATATTCTTCCCATCATATGTGAAATACTTAACTCACATGTACTTAATTTTTCTCAGTATCAGTCATTGTATTAGAAAGTGAAATTCTACCTGCACTCCTCTAGTTCGGCATATTTTTTGTCAACACCATGCTTAATGTGGCTTTTTCTTTTTCCCACTTAGAATCTTTTACGGAAGTTGATGCAGATTTCCATGCTAGAGTACCAGTGGTGGTGTGCAGAGAAAAGCAAAGGTCTCGGTTGTCACTTTGTGTGTTCTAATAGTGTATAGCAATATAAATTTTATAACCACCTGATAAATGATGTTTCTGTACTAAATTATTACAGTTCCATGGATCTTGAAACACAAACTAACACTCATGGGCAAGTCATTCCTAGCCTAGAATAAGAGGGTAAGGGTTGTTCTGTCCTCAGCTGTGTATTTCCCCACCCCTTCAACCATTATGGCTTCCAGCATGTACCCTTACCCTTCCATTTGGGATTATTGCTTAATCAGAAACTTTCTTATAGGTAGTGTATACATACCATATTAAATTACAGATTTCTGTAAGGATAGGAACAGTTTGCTTAGCTTTGCTAGTATTTTGAGAACAAGTGAAAAATACTTTATTTTGCCCATTTGATGAATATCAATTAAGATTCATGAAACATTCTATAAACAACTACTGATAAAAATATTACAAGTTATTTGCTGCTACCTTGATTTTTCAGTGTTTGAAAATATTTTATGTTGTGTGAAAACAGCATAGAAAATGTTTGATGGTGCATGTGGTGTGGGGAGACATTTTTGTTTCATGAAGGAAATTAATATTATAACTTTTTAATTCAGTAAACTAATATTAGAAAAAATTCTTAAATTTGAATTGTATCTTGAAACACTTGTACAGAAAATTATAATGCATATATTCTCAACCTAACCATAAATCAAATTAGTATTGCATGCAGCTTTTCATGCAGAGACGCTGTCTTTGAGAGGCTGTAAAGTCTTTCCTTACAGCTTTCTGCTACACTGTTCTGTGAGGTGTTATCTGACCTATTGGTATTCTTACAAAACCTTCAAGATACTTTGTTTCTTTTTGGATTTTAGTGGCCTTATTTGTAAAGTGAGTGCAGGGAATGAAAACGCCTGTCTGACAGCAAACCATTTGGCTACACTTGGAAAGCTGGAACCTACTATCGTACCTTTAGTGATTGCCTTCAGGTACTGGGCAAAGGTGAGAGTAATTTGTATCCCCTTATCTGTGAATAAATATTGAATGAACTTTATATTAAGCCTGTAGTTAAGGTTTAGAAAATGGTAGTTGAAACAATCCTTGAAAAAAGAGTTGAAGAAAGGACATAAGTTTTTATAAATTGTAAATTTGATATATTATATAATTATTATTTGTGTGTGATAATGTTCCACTAAATTTCAAAAGTGGAATTTTAAGTTTCATTCAGTGGCATGCAGACTATAAGTATCCTGCTCTGTTACCAAACTAAGCAGAAGAATGTATATAAAATGAAATTGCTAGTTTCTCAATAAACTTAACACATTATGAAAAAAATGGAAGAACTGTTTGTCTCTATTGTAGATGAAAACAATCTTGTGAATTAACATAACTTGTTGTAAAATCTGTGTGTCTGCAATTAAAATACTAATTTAAAAATTAAAAGCTTATGACTTACACTGTATCTGTGGAAAAGGAGCTATCATTTTTTGCAAATGTGCTGTATGCTGTCTATTTTGCTGGTCTGTGTCCTATGGCTCTTTTACTGAAAATGTTATGGTAGTAACTGCAGTAAATACGCAGGCTTTAACTATGAGAACAAGTTGCATCTGGTAAGAGCTTAAAGACATCTGAGTTTCTGTAGTGTTCAATGTGACTGACTTCTGGACAGTAATTAAAAGAATATTTTTCATAGTATCACTTGAAGCTTTAATGACTGCATAATTTGTTTTTACAGTTATGCTGTGTTGATCGTCCTGAAGAGGGAGGCTTGTCACCTTATGTGTTTGCTTTAATGGTTATTTTCTTTCTACAACAGAGGAGAGAGCCTTTTCTGCCTGTCTATTTGGGATCATGGGTATGTATATTAATACACTGACTAGTATAAATGAAACGACCAGTTACTTGTGGTGATATAGAATCTGTCAGCTTTATTCTACTCTAAGCAAGCCATTTCTTCAAGAATTAAGGATGTGAATTCATTAACATTCAATGACTACACTTTAGTATGGCTAGCTGTAAGGTTGCATTTCACAATCCTAGTCATTAAAGTAAGTGCTCTCTTGCCCCTTCTGCGAATAAGGAGAGCTGGGCATTGAATAATGCGTTTTGCAACTATTTACTTCCTCATTTTTTTTCCAGCCTTTCCTCCAGACTCTTGAGAACTCAATCCACACAGCTACATCCCAAAACAATGTCTTGGAATTTGCCATCTAATTCTCCAAAACATACACCATGGTTGGGGAACACACTGGTGTGATGCTGTCTGAAGGGAATCACTTTAGGAGTTTAGAACATGTATTTCTTTGGTTTAGAAGCTGAAATGCATCTTGATGTCAGGAGTTGTATTATGGATGCCAATCCAGAATCCAATTCTCCAGGACACAATTTATGTATTATATTCATGGCACCCATTTTTGTATTTACAGTCTCTTGTTATGTTTAGCACTTGTCTTCCAGTTCCTGCAACTAATTACACGAACCTTGCAATTAACAATTTTTCTCTTCTATGTTCTGCTCATTCAGAAGCATATGCACTTTCTGTACTGGGTGAGAAAAATGTCCTGTTGTATATGGTCATATAATTAAAAGATTATTTATCCTTGTCTAATGTGTAAAGAAAAGGTTCATGACACAGAATTACAGAATTTTCTAAGCAGTCAGTTCCTGTGTTTGGTCACCTACACAAATTCTTCTTCATATTCAGGTGGAACTTTCTGCCTCAGTTTCTGCCCATTGTCTCTTGTCCTATTGCTTGGCACCACTTGGGTCCATCCTCTTGACATCCTCCCTTCAGATACTCAGACCTTAATGAGGTCCTTTTTCAGTTGCCTCTTCTCAAGGCTGAAGAAGCCCAGCTTCCTCAGCCTTTCCTCATAATTGACATGCTCTTTTAATTATCTTTGTCGCCCTTTGCTGGACCCACTTCTGGCCACCATCGCTCTTGTCCTAAGGAGCCCAGAACTGGACACAGCATGCCAGATGTGCCTCACCAGGGCTGATTAGAAGAATAGGATCACCCCCCTTTTGCCCTGCTGGCAGTGCTTTTCCTAAGGCACCCCAGGACAACATTCTTGGCCACCAGGTCACAGTGCTGGCTCATGGACAGCTTGTTGTCCACGGGACCCCCAGGTCATTCTCCAGAGAGCTGCTTTCCAGCAGATCAGCCCCCAGCCTGTGTTGTTGCCTGGGGTTATTCCTCCACAGTGGAATGCAGAACCATGCTTTTGCCTTTGTTGAATTTCAGGCAGTAGTTCTCTGCTTATCTCTCCATCCTGTCAAGGCTGGACTCTGAGGTATTGGCCACTGCTCCCAGCCTAGTGTTATCAGTGACCTGCTGAGGAGGCATCTGTCTCTGTCCAAATCACTGCTGAACAAATTAAGCAACACTGGGCCCAGAATTGACACTTGGTGGACACCACTTGTGGCAGGCCCATGTTTAGACACTGTTCCACTGATTACAACCCTCTGGGATCTGCCATTCATCCAGTTTTCAGTCCACCTCACTGTCCATATTTCCCGAGTGTGGACACCAGCACACCCTTCCAAGAGCACTGAGCTCTTAAGAGTTTTTGTAGAGAAGTAGGGGGAGAAAAGAGAAAAAAGTTGGGGCATATTCTAGGCCTGGAACAGCTGTTATTAAACTTTGTTCTACTATAAAGTGGAAGCTAAAGTTTAAAGTTCATGTGATGTTTAGCTCTGTTTCTTTTTTTATTTCCTCTAGATTGGAGGATTCTCATTAAACAAATTAACTAATTTTCATCTGAGAGAAGTCCAGAATGATGCCGTGGTTTGGGAGCATAACCCCACTGATGATTCTGATTTGCCACAGGAAACTTCCCCTAGAAGGGGCAAGGTCTGAACTTTTGTTTCTGTAGTAGTCTAGCAGACATTGCTGCTCTCAAAACAGAACAATCTTCTTATTCAATTTTGTGCTTATGTTTCAAAATGATGAGCTGAACTCAGAGATTGCATGACTGCTTGCTTCACAGTTTGTTGTGCTTAGCTCTTGGTACAAAGGAGCTGGCAGGAAAATAGATATGATCTCAAACTCTTTGATAAGACTCTGAATTTTAATCTGTTGGGGAGAATATAGTTTACAGAGCTGCAACAGTTTTATCCTAAATTTAGATTAAACATATGAAAAATATTTTCTCTTTGCTTTGAACTGTTCTTACAAATTATTTCTATTATAATAACTTGGTAAGAAACAGTATCACTATGTGATTGCATTTTGTTAACAAAATGGAGAGTTAACTATTCAGCCTAGACTTGGCTGAAAATTAGGCTGTATAATCCATTCTGTACTGTGGGATATGCTTCTTTCTTTGAAATTTATAAATTATGGCATAAACACTTAGGCAATTTTTATTAATAATTGATGCTACTCTTTACTCTTGCTGCATTCCTTCATTTAGAGTTTTATACTATATCTTCCAACTTTTTAATTGCAGTTTTTGTTGCAATAGCAGGAGTCAAGAACCAATGATAATTTCTGCCTTACTAGATTACAGATGAAATAAAGAAAATGTAACAGTTAAATGCCTGCACAGTAAATATTATTTAGGTGTTTCTTCTGTAATTGACAGGTTCCCTTAGTATTTGATTCGGGTCGGCAGTGTCCAGCACCGGTTGGTCAGCTCTGGCTTGAACTGCTTCGCTTCTATGCTCTGGAGTTCAATATGGCTGACTTGGTTATTAGCATACGACTCAAGGAACCAGTGTCTCGTGAATTAAAGGACTGGCCTAAAAAGCGCATTGCTGTGGAAGGTAGGTAACTATCTCTCAACAAACATCAAAGAAATGTAACTTTAATTTTTATAAGGTCTCGACTTGTCTGTGGATACTGTGTATTACAACTTAGAAATTTTTAATATTGGACTGGTTATAGTAGAATATTTTTTCCAAAAAAATCAACTTAGTATTTCTATTGGGTATTATTTAAACATTATCAGAAATAATTAAGTCAACTTAAAAATTGTCTTCTGCACAATTTGTAGATCTTGTGTCCTTACACAGTATTTAAGAGTTACAAGCAATTCAGATTCTGTAAACATGTAAGTGTATTTTTTTTTTTGAGAAGTTAACTCTAACTCCTGGTTCACTTCTTTTTACTAGACCCATATTCAGTCAAAAGGAATGTGGCAAGAACTCTGAACAGCCAGCTAGTGTATGAGTATATTCTTCACTGTCTGAGAGCAACTTATAAGTATTTTGCCTTGCCTCACAAAAAAAGTGCAAAATGGAGCAAAATACCCTCTTCAAATGCAAGTGAGGAGAAATCCCAAATGCTGGACCATGGAAAAGAGGCTATAAAGTGTGAAGATTCTGACTTGCAAAACTTGGATGGTACAAGAAACACAGTCATAGTAGAAAATTGCATAACAGAGAATACATGTATGCCCAAGGAACATAAAATTGGTCCATCAAAACTGTGTGATGGCTCAGAAAGTTTCACTGAAGAAGAATTGGCTGATGATATAAGTCATCTGGGAATTACCCATGAAGACTCAGACTGCGTAATTGAGGAAATTATTTCTGGAGATAATGAGGATTTTAAACCTAGTTGTGAAGAGACAGAGAGTGAAAATGAAGATGAAGAAGATGAGGAAGAGGAAGAACATGAACAACAAAAAAGACAATGGAATAATATTTTGGCTGCTGAGCAGATAATCGATGAAGACAGTGACAGTGGAGAACTCCCTGTTATGGTGAATGAGCACGATGGAGAGACATGTAATACTTCAGACTTAGAAGGTTTTCAACACGCAGCACTTAGAGAGAGTGATGAATTTGGCTTGGAATGCAGTGGTATAATAGATGACAAGACTGACATTTATGACGGTAGTAGCACTGAAGGTACTGATGAACTGGATGAATCCCCACAAAAATTCCTATGTTCAGCACAGAGTCAGAAATCCCAAATTATTAACTCAGATGATGAAGAGGAGGAAGAGGAAGCACCAAGTCTTCTAAATCAGAGAGAATGCAGTGTTACCATTAGAGCTGGAAGTGAACTAGATAACACGTATACTGGAGATGATGATGCACTGTCAGAGGAAGATGATGATTTTTCCATCACCAGTAAATATGAAAACAGATATTTCAAGGAAAATGTAGATGGGCCTCTGAGGATCAATTTGAGTCAAGAATATCTTACTGAGAAGGGTCGCCGTTCTGAAGAGACCACAGCAGTAGAACAATGCTTAGAATCTGAACTTTTTTATCAATTCAGTAAACAAGCATTTACAAAAGGCAAGGTAAGCAAGCTGTATCTAAACATAAATATATTGCTTATGTCCTATGAAAATTTTTATGAAAGTGTTGCTCAAATTCATTAAAGTACTATAGTTTTTAAAACCAATCTTGCTTTTTGTTCATGCAGTCTCCAACAGTAGTATGTAGCTTGTGCAAACGGGAAGGTCATTTAAAGAATGATTGTCCAGAAGACTTCAAGAAAATTGAGCTTGACCCACTGCCACCACTGCCACCCAAGTTTTCAGCTATTCTAGATCAAGTTTGTGTTCAGTGTTACCGTAAGTTTTTTCCTTTAAATATTGTTGTGCCGTAGAAAAATAATAAAAAAAAAGTAATACCCACAGACTAATGGTGTTACAAGGTGACTGTTTATTTGCTACATTGCCTCCAACTCATAGATAAAATTCTGCACTTTGGCTTAATAGTAATAGCTCTAATAGAACTGCTGAGTAGATTGTATCTAGAGAACAAGAAAGTGTTTAGATTTGTCTTCCAACTGGCTGGTTGATTACTTATACAGAAAAATACATTTTCTGAGTGTCTAATTTTGGATGGCATTTTTGACTGATGCTTTTATATTTGTCTGATTGTAATTATGTTAACTATTCTTTAACTTGTAGTTTTCATAAAAAGACTTCAGTATTCTACAAAAAATAGTGTCAAAATATCATTTTGTAACATTTCTCCACTTTTGTTCTTTTCAGAGTGACCCAACTTTCCTCCTTTCTCTCTCGCCATTTCTGACCAGACAAAATTCATTATTTGTCTAATTAATGTTTTTCTTTGAACAGGTATTTCTCTTCTACTTCATGCTTGCTTTCTTTCACATGTGAATTTTCTTTCTTCTTCTCTTTCCCTTCCCCTGCCCCACTGTAAACCCCTCTCTATTTTCACTTGACTCTTTGCTCTTTGCTCTTTTGAAAGTACAGTTGCCTAAATTGTCTTTTTTCCTTCTTTTTTTAAAGATGATTTTGCTCCAAATATAGTAGAGGATCAGGCTCGGGTACATATAAGACAAAGCTTGGAAATCTTCATTAGACAGGATTTCCCAGGTAATTAGGCCACTCTAACTTCATATTTATACTATTGATTGTTCATACTTGATGGTTTTCAAAGAAAACATTATTGTAGTATAATAAGCACTTTAGTTTTGAGTATTTAAACCATATTGTTGCTCAGCATTGCAATACTTCATTACATTCATTTTTGTTCTAAGTCCTTAAAGGCTGTTTTTTAAATTGGGAATTTTTATTTATTCATATATAGCACACATTAGTAGGAAGGAACAATTGCAAGTTAAGGAGGAAACAATCAAAGCAGAAGTGGAATAGTTTTACTTTTGTTATTTTAATTTTATTTATTAATCATACTTATTTTTGTAACCACTCTTACAAACAAGTTTTTTGTTGTGCTTCCTACTGAAACTTACTGGGTTTGGAATATTTTAAAATGTAGGCACAACATCTGGCCTGTTCACAGAACCTTTTTTCCTTTGTTTGTTTCTCTTGTTTCTCTTCTCTTTGTTTAGAGCTCTTACCTGTAACACCTGGACTTCATTTCAGGGTCTTTTAAATTCAGAAAAAAATTTTTGTCTGTAGCCAGGTATATCCCTTACCCTAAAAGTCTCTGTACAAAGCCTTTTTCAATCACATATCAGCTGGAACGTACATGCTGATGATGTAATTACTGGAAAATCTGATGTGTTTCTGGATTTGTCTGACTGCTTATTTAAGTCAATAATAGAGATACTTTTCTCGTAAGCAAGGTCGATCAGAAAGTTTTCATGTACCACAGAAATACAATAATGTTTTTGTGCCTGTTTTGGAAGACGTGCAGTGGTGCAGCTACATACAATTTGAGATTCCCTGTTATATATAATTTGATATTTTTTGTTGACACATGGCTGTAATACAACACATGCCTTACAGGAACCAAGCTGGACTTGTTTGGCTCCTCAAAAAATGGCTTTGGCTTCAAACAAAGTGATCTTGATATCTGTATGACAATAGATGGTCTGGAAACTGCTGAGGTAGGTTGAGAAGATTTTGGTTTTGTAGTTAAATAAGTGTAAAATTTTCTTACATTTTATAAAAAATTTAATATTAGAAGAAAATACTAAGATACTACTAAGGCAGATTATTATGGGAGTGTTTGATGTTGCCCTAGGCATGAGTCTAAGAATAAAGTAGCCAGTTTTCTCCTGAATTCTGCATTTCTAGCTTTATTTGTGCAGATAAATAACATTCTTTATTGCATAAACAATTGGGAATGGGAAACGATGGAAAAGCACATCAATCTCCTTTCATGCCTAATATCAGCTTTTAAAATTATTCCATTATTATATTATCAACTGTTGATTTTACATTTGCTATTTTGAAACAATTTCTTGTATTAACATAATTCTGTGTAACATGAAACATTTGAATTTACAGCTTTAAGCTTAATGGCACATAATAAAAGTTTTGCCTAAAATACTTGCAGCAGATACATCTTTTAGCTTTTTTTCTTAATATCTTAGGGACTTGATTGCATCAGAATCATTGAAGATTTAGCAAAAGTTCTCAAGAAACAGTCAGGTAACTTTCTGGAAAATTAAAATAAGTGATTCTGGTTTTGTTATTTCATTTGCTATAGTGACAGTGTTCTGGGGCACTGTAGATGAAAATCATTGAGATACAACTAACATAAAAGATACAACTAACAACTAACTTATGTTAGTAAGAGTGAGGTTCAATATTGTGAACATTTGGATTTATTTTTGTTTGCATATGTAGGTACCTGAGGTTATAATATTATTGGACCACATCTGATCTGGACAGATAGTATGTTTATAACTTACATGCATAAGAACAATGATTTAAGACTTGAGGTTTCAGTTTAATACTTACGTACTTGTGTGTTCAGTGCATAGGAAGTCAATAGTATTCTGATACAAGTCTGCAATGGGAATCCTGTTTTTTCTACAAGAAATCATGAGTTTTATAGTGCTCGTTTTGGTGTATCTCCAATGACTTGTAATGAGCTATCATTTATCTCTTAAGCTTATTTCTCTAAAAAGAAATTTTATTTAGACTGCTCTTTTTTTTTTTTTTTTGAGGGGCCTAAACATACATTTATATAAATTATATTTAGCAGTTTGATCATGCTTGACAAATTTCTAAAATCAGTGTTAAAACATAACTGAAATACAAATTTGGTGTCAACTGAGATTTTATTTTGTGGCCTTTTGGCTACAGTTGGAAGATATTTGATATGTGTAGGACTGTATTGTAGCTATTCAGTAATATGACATTTCATCCTAGGTTTAAGAAATGTCTTGCCAATAACGACTGCTAAAGTCCCAATTGTCAAATTTTTCCATGTCAGAAGTGGTCTTGAAGTAGACATCAGTTTATATAATACTCTGGTAAGGTTATCTCCTTTTTTATTTTAAGTTGTGTAACAAAAAACTGAGGATCTGTTTCTTGAGACTGAAGTGATCGTTTGGATGAGCTTCAATAATCAGTTGTTCCCAGTTACCTGTTGCAGCTTTATATTTCAAAGAAACCTCTTTGGTTTTGTTTGTTTGACTGTGAGTAGAGTCAGCTGCACAGTTGTGACTTTAGAGTTGTCACTTTCATAAGAGAATCTATTAGTTCTTCAGTAGTAGTAAGAAACAGTGTTTTAAATATTGTCGGTTTTTCTTAAATGAGACAAAGTAACTTCAGCTTTTATAGATTCTGCTTAGCATCATGTTTCTTGCTTAGCCTTGGCTTGCCTAGCCTGAAATAGTGATTTTGAACCCAGCTTGCCTGAACTGTAACATATTAGAATATAAAAAAGTCCCACAAAAACAATCCATATGTTCTTGTTCAAACATTTTTAAAACAGATTTAGTTTATTTCAATGTCTCTAAATTTCAAGTGCCCTTTCCTTGAAACAGCAAAGGAAAGTTAAATCTTAGTGACAATTTTTAAAATTTCTGAAGGTTTTTTTTATGAGTTCAAGGGGAGTCTTGAGGAAGATACCTTAACCACTAAGAGGGAAAGTTTTCTCCTTAAAGTTATGTGTCCATTGGTAGCTCTTACAGATCCCGACTGAAGTCTCTGGGTTCAAGTAATTACCTTTTACCAAATGTTTTGAAACTGTAGTAGGAGATTAATGGTCCTTGTTTTGAAGTATTGTTCTGTGAATGCTGCTTTGTACCACTTCCACACAGATTAAGGAATTTGATTGGCTTTTAAAAGAACAGGTGATAATCTCATTATTGAATGCTTCCTTTCTCAATATATATACCTTGTAGGCAGGGCTTCACATACGCATTTCTTGAGGGCACAACTTAGAGGTTTTGTTTTTCATGTTTTCAACTTATTTCCTTCATGACTTCAGAGCTTCTTTATTTTCTGCATGACTACCTTATTTTTCTAGGCCTTGCATAACACCCGACTTCTGTCATCATATGCAGCTATTGATCCTAGAGTAAAATATCTGTGTTACACAATGAAAGTCTTTACAAAGGTAAGTGTATTTCAGACATTCTAAAAGCAGTAGTTCCTGCGGCAAGGGATGAGACCATAAAAGATAAAAATCATGTTTCTTTTTCTAGATATGTGACATTGGAGATGCATCTCGAGGCAGCCTGTCATCTTACGCATATACTCTTATGGTGCTTTATTTTCTCCAACAGAGAAATCCACCAGTCATCCCTGTTCTTCAAGAGGTATGGTATATTGGAAAGAAATGAGTAACTGTAGACAGTACTGATCAGAAAAATGTCAGTGTTGAATATGAAAGGCTCTTCTAATGAGTGTTAATATTATTCTTTCAGATATACAAAGAACCAAAAAAGCCTGAAATTTTGATTGATGGCTGGAATGTATATTTCTTTGATAAGATAGAGGAGTTGGTGAGTAAATCAGGCTAATCAGAGATGTTACTTGTAGCTTGGCAAATTAATAGAAATTCCTTTTTAAAGACATTGTTCCCAAATATAAAGGTTGAATATTGTGGTTTAACCCCAGCTGGCAATTAAACACCACACAGCCACTCTCCCATTTCCCCCAGCCCCTCCCTGGTGGCCATTCTGTTGAATAATTTTGTCTTACACAGACTCATACTGAGTTAATAAATTCTTTTCTTAAGAAGCAAAACCTAGTGCCAGAAGTTCTATTAATTGTCCACTTTGTTGTTAATAGATTTAAAAATATGGCATTTAAACCAATATTGGATTATCAATATTAATTATGAAAGGAAGTATTCTAGTGTAACTCCATTGCTTTTCTGTATAAAATAAATGATGAAAACATATTATGGAAATAATGAAAATGCTTAATGTAAGTATTACATGTAACAATATTTTTGTCATTTTAGTCAGTTGTTTGGCCAGACTATGGAAAAAACACTGAATCTGTTGGGCAGCTGTGGCTGGGACTTCTCCGATTCTACACAGAAGAATTTGATTTTAAAGAGCATGTCATCTGCATCAGGAGAAAAAATCTACTTACGACTTTCAAGAAGCAGTGGACCTCCAAATATATTGTAATTGAAGGTAAAATAATATGAAGGGCAGGAATATACAGAACTTCTTTAACATGAAAATTTTTCTTTTTCACAAGTCTTATTTGTTTTTTTATTACTAGATTATAAATTGTTATATGCTCATGTTTTGAAACCATCACAAAACTGCCATTGAGTTTCAGTAGGGCTAAACATTCTTAAGGGTTTTTTGGCTACTGGAAAAGGTTGCAAAGCAAAGTTTGCACTTTTCATTATGAAGCAGGTGGCAGAAAAATAGATTTAACAAAATTGTTGGGCAAAGAAATCAGCTACAGTGCAAGTGAGGTGTTCTCAAAAATACCAGGTTTATCTGAGCCCATATTTACTTAAATGATTCAACTCTGAGTATGTTTAGGCTATTTATTATCACTGTGATCTCTAACAGAGAAAATCAGTGACATATTTTTAAAATAATCTATAAATTGTTTTCTGGCCTGTTTCATTTTCATGCAAAGAATTTCTACATAGAGGAATGTGTCATGTTTTTTTTCTACAGATCCCTTTGATTTGAACCACAATCTTGGAGCTGGATTGTCAAGAAAAAGTAAGTCTTCTGTTAACAATTTCAGTAACAAAGTGAAGATCTTGTCTTGGATATTATTTTACATTCTAGTTTGATATTTAAATGATTATTTCAGTTTGGGGTTTTTTTCTTCCACAGTGACAAATTTTATAATGAAGGCTTTTATCAATGGCAGAAGGGTATTTGGTACCCCTATAAAAATATTTCCTAAAGAGTACCCATCAAAAATGGTAAGTTCCTTCTAAGAGGAGTATGTGTGTGCTCTTTGGCATGTAACATAGTCTTTGCAGGACTATGGTTACACTCATGTAAGCTCTTTCCCCTAAATTTCCACACTTCTCTAAAAATCTTCATGGGAGTTACTGATGAGTACTGTTTTAATGCTACTTCCATGTAAAATATTTTGCAAAATATTAGTCAAGACAAGAGTTTCATTGTACCAATTTATGTATTTTAATCCAAATCGAAACCAGCTTAGCATTTCTTAAAACTGGAGGTTATAACAGTGTGCAGACCTGATGGAGAGTAGGCTGCCTGTCAAAGAAGAGGTCAGTAGCCAGTTAAGACATTAGTTCTTTCAGAGTTCAGCTACACACTCCAAGTTTCTTTTCTGTAGCTCTTACTGCTGTTTTAACACTTCTGTATCTGTCTTGATATCCAAGTGTTTGTATTTTCATTTTAAATATATGATTTCTTCTACAGGAGTACTTTTTTGATCCTGAGGTACTAACAGGAGGAGAATTGGCACCAAATGATAGATGCTGCAGAACTTGCGGTAAAATTGGCCATTTCATGAAAGATTGTCCCATGAGACGAAAGTGAGTATAGTATTGGCATCTGTGTGTAAATTTTTTCCTTAGGTTTGTGTAGGAAAGATTAGGATAGTAATGCTAAAGCACAACTTGTACCTGCTGCAGATTACTTCCTGAACCTGAATTAAATTTAAAATGTATCAGTGCCTCTTTTGGCAGTGGTGGATAGTGTTGCTGCAGAACTATTAAAGTACCAAAGCTGACTCTCCACTTCATTATACAGGAAAGATGTAGTCAAAGAGAATCTAAATATTCAGCAGAGCTGAATAGCTGTGCTGTGAAAAGCTCTCTGTACCTTTTATATTTTTATTTATTTAATAGCTTCTACTACCAGAATTTTGCTGCTCCTAGCAAGACACGATTTTGTCAAGTTTTCAGAACCATGCAATTCCTATCAAAAGCAAGGCAAGAAGGTCACAACATTGTTTTCCATAAGCACACATGTATGAGAGCAATACCCTGTTTTACATTCAAGTAATGGTTCCTGTCCCTGAATAGCCATGTCCAATATTCAACTATCTTTGGGCAACTAATGAATGGCTAAATTACTTTTGCCGCTCTTTCTTTTATGAAATGTCTAAACTTATAACCCATCCTTTCATTTTGATTTTAGTTAAGACAAAGCTCTTTAAAACTTTATGGCTAAAAAATAGTGAAATCTTGAAAACACTTATGCTCACTTGTAGGATGGATGGAAAAATTTAACCATTGTTTAGAATCTATTCATGTTAAAAACGGTCATTAAAAATAATTTTCACTTTCCTGTAACTAAGTAAGAAAAAAACCTAATATTATGTTGAATGAAGTTGTTGTTTTACTACATATTAGAGATTTGTGAACTTACTCTGTTGCTTTTGTTAATTTAGAAATATACTCAGCTTTAGTAATTGCAAGCACAGTAGCTGTGATAGTTTGAAATTAAAGAATGCTGAAGGTGGTGTGAAAGTCTTCTCAACGTCCAAACTGCTGTCTTACATCTATGGATTTTTAATCTTGCATTCTGAAGTGAAACACCAGTTCACTGCACATATTCAGCCACATTTTATACAACATTAGAGGAAAAGTAAATGGGATTGTGCATCTAAGAACATAAATGCCCTGTGTAGTAAAACCAGTTTTACAGTAAAAACATTTTACAGTATAGTAAAACCAGTGATACAGTCTTCTGTTCAGCCATTTATTGCAAAAGGGTGTGCTGTCTATGAAGGGCAAACTAGTTGTTTTCTGTAGTCTCTTCTTCGGCATTCTCTTAGCATAAGCTGTGTAAGAGATGTTTGAGCACATACCTGCCCTAATCTGGTAATGCTTATTTGTGGACTGGACTTGTTTATGATTTTGTCCTTTTAGTTGTTTGTTTGTTTGTTTGTTTTTCCTGAACCTAACTCTCCTAGTTTCCTTAGCAGTCTTCTACGGCAACCAGTTCCGTAAGTGTTCTGACTGATATGTAAAACAGTACTTTCCTGTATCTGTTCAAAGCTAATCTTAGTCATCCAGTAACTTGCTGAGTGTGCACTGAATCCATTTGCCTTTGTCCCTAACAGAGATGTTAAATAATATTGGTCCCAATACAAACCCCTGAAGAACACCACTCATTACTGGTGTTACACAGATATGAAGACATTGACCACAATGCTTGAAATGCAACTATCCAGCCAATTCCTTATCCGCCGAGTGGTCAGCCTATCAAATCCATGTCTTTCCATTTTAGAGACAAGGATGTTGTGTAAGACAGTCAAATGCTTTGCAGAAGGTCAGGTACATGATGTCAGTTACTCTTTACCCATCATTTCTGTAACCCATTTTTATTGAAAGCTACCAGATTTGTCAGGCATGATTTGCTCTTAGTGAAGGCATGTTGGCTGTCACCAGTTGCCTGTTTTCCACATGCATAGTTTTCAGGAGGATCTGCTCCATGATGTTATCAGGCAGAGGTGATACTGAGCAGCCTGTAATTCCCCAAGACTTCCTTTTATGCCTTTTTTTTTTTTAAAAAAAGAAGCTCACCTTGAAGCTCATGCCATTCTTTTGCTCTTTATTCAGTTTTGTGAAGTATTTTCCAGGTTTCTAGCCATTAGCAATGCATCCAACTTGCCAAAGGAGCCTGGTATCATCTTTAGATCTGGATATTTCACTTCTGTCTCTTTCTCTAGTCATGTATGAAGTTACTAGATGAAACAAGACTTACAAGTGGTAGTGTTTCTTCACTACCAGACTTTTAAGTTACATAGAATGTTAGAACCTTCTCTCAACAGAAGAGACTTTTAGAGTGAATATGCACAGTTTCAGAAGGAAAGAACTGAGTTCTGGTTGAATTGTACAAATAGGAAAAAAACCTCCAGAACTATAGCCCTATTTTTTGTACTTTGTTAGCATTTTACTTCGTGCTTCTTCTCTTCCATTGTCTGTGACTTGAGCCGCCCGATTTTCAGTTGTTCTTATATTTTTTGAGTTATAATTATCAGGATTTAGGACTGTATTATAATCTAATTGTAAAGTTAAATTATTTAATATTTGTTGTATCAGTGGAGCACTGTTTGGTGGGAGAGTCAAAGGAAAAGTATGGCAATTCATTTTATTTATCCCACTGAAGAATTATTTTTTCTAAGGACAGCACATATCTTCTTCGTTTGTTTTTTTTTTAATTGACTCTCTGTGAATGTAAGGCCTCTGAATTCTGCAGCACTTTTCTGCTCCTGCAGGCTAAGAAGGCGTCATGATTATGAAGGTACACAAAGGTATGGAGAAATCAAGGAGAAAAGAAGCAAAGAAGACAAAGAAAAGCAGAATAAACCAACAGAAAAGGAGAACTTAATCAAGGAGGGAAAGTCACACCTATGTACACCTCAGAAGAGGAAACTAGCAAGGGTAATAGTGGAAACTGGAAGAGAGAAGACTCCTAGGCAATCAGCAGAGAAATGGAAGCGCCCGGAAGACAGAGATGTAAGAGAAAAACGTTGTTTCATCTGTGGAAGAGAAGGACATATTAAAAAGGAATGCCCACAGTTTAAAGGAGTTGCAGGTATGAAACTGATCAAGCTGAGTAGTTTGATAGCACTTCAGGGTTTGGTTTTTTTTTGTATTTTTAAGACTAACAGATAAGGTTTTTGCATCATGTAAATGTGGGATTTTTTTTTAATGTAGTCACATTTAACCATTTTCCCTACATCCTCACCTTCCATTCAGAAATGTGCTGTATCCTGGGACATTTGGCACAGTTTCTCTTAGCAGATAAAATATTTGTAATAAAAATGGTATGTATATCAAATAGTTTAAATTGCTTCCACTGTCGTCACAATATATGAGCTTGCCAACATTTCAAATTATAGCTTCTCTTCGAGTTCATCATAATTGCAACAGAATCTAGCATTACAGCACTTCGCATTATCTAAACCAGAATGATTCTATGCGACCCTGAAGTCAATATGAAAGTGTACAGATTTGCTCAGATTGAAGTTTGTGAATAAAATGTTTCTGCTAACTCAGCTGTTGAAGCGATGCAGGAGTTGATCTTATCCTGACGGACAGACCTGAATGAAATACTGCTGAGAAAAAGTATTTAATTACCTGAGTCATCTTTTAAATAAGATGGATCACTCATCATTTGTGTTATAAAAGAATATCTTTCTAAGATAAAACTGAGACTTAAGACAGTAGGTGGTACTTGTATTTAGCTTCCAAAGGAACAAAGTATCAGTGTCTCCCTGTAGGTAAAACTGAGTGTATTTAAATTCAGTCTGGAAAAATTTTGTTTTACAAATAACTCATGACTTGATCTCTTAAAAGAATAGATTAGAATCTTTTGTATAAAGATATTTTTTAAACCGGCTTTTCTCTACTTGCAAAAATATCCTGTCTGCCTTAGATCAGGGAACTCTTCATAATCAGATGCATTTAGTGGGAGAGGGCATGAAACTGTGTTAAAGTACAGGAAGAGGGAGGAAAATGGTGCAAGTACCTTCAGAATTGTGAATATATTTAGAAGTATTCTTACTTTGATACACCACTAGAAGTATTGGATGGACAGAAAAGTTGATGAAAAATTGAAGCTATGCTTCATTCAGCTTCTGACCTTTTAAAGGTGTATGTCAAGTCTAAATTTAACTTTTGAGTTTATCTTTGACCTTCTCTCACGGAACTTCTTCCAGCCATTCTGTTTACCATGATACTGAGTCTACTAAAGTGGAGGGGAATATGCCTGACTGTTTCATAGTCAATCATATTTAGCATTCATCATATGAGAACTATACTTAGGCTGTACAGTATATATGTCTAAAATAGTAAGTTCTGCAATAGGTGTTTTTATCTATTATCTGTATTTTGGGAATTAATATTTTTGAATTTGAAAGAATTGCTGTAGGTTGGGCTTTGTCTTTTTTTGCTTGCTTAGTGCCTGAAGAGTTCTTCTAGTTGAATAAAGTACTATGAACAAGGAGTTCAGACTTCACCCTTTGCATTGCTACATTTTGTGAGACTATGGACACTTCACTTACCACTGTATCTTCATTCATTCTAAGCTCCCTGTCTCCTGCTGATTCTGGAATAGGATACGAAGCTTACTTTATTATAGGTTCCTAACTTAAATGTATGTCACCACATTATGCGAGTTTTCCATGTTATAAAATTGAGGAAAATAACAGTGTCTGACATTCTACATTTTCTGATTCTAGATAGAAAATATTTTGGTATTTCTCTGTCTTATGATAACTGAAACTAGTTTCCAATTAGCAACTCCGTTTTATAATTTTTTCAGATGGCTCAAAACAAGAATTGTTGTGCGGGTCTTTACCCACTGCTGTCAAACATGCTGGTAGATTAAATCAGGTAAACACCAAATGTCTCTTTTGTTTCATTTTTTACTTCATATATGTTTTGAAGTCCATATAAATTAATTAAGAAAAGCTTTGCTTAAGATTTCAAGGAAAACATTTTATGTTGTGAAATTAAATACTTCTGTTTTGTTAGTTCATTGATGTGTGTATGTTTTTATAGGGAGTGCTTATGCATGAAGAAAAAAAGAAACAAAAAGGAAGATTATTTTTGAGTCCCCAGTCAGGTTTGTATATCTTCAGTTCAATTCAGAAACTGTGTAAAAGCCTGGCCAGCAGGGTGAGGGAGAGGATTCTGCCCCTCTGCTCTGCTCTGGTGAGACTCCACCTGGAACCCAGCATCCAGCTCTGGGGTCTCAGCACAGGAAGGATAAGGAACTGTTGGAGGCAGTCCAGAGGAGGGTCACCAAGATGATTACAGGGATGGAGTACCTCTCCTATGGAGAGGCTGAGAGGGTTGGATTTGTTCAGCCTAGAGAAAAAAAGGCTTCAAAGACTATTGCGGCCTTTCAGTTCTAAAAAGAGGCCTGTCAGAAAGGTGGGAACAAATGTGTTAGCAGGGACTGTTGCCATAATAAGGGGTAATAGTTTAAAACTGAAAGAGGGTCAATTTACATTAGATTAAAGAAAGTTTCACAATGAGGATGGTGAAACATGAACACAGGTTGCCCAGAGAGGTGGTGTATGCCTCATCCCTGAAAACATGCAAGGTCAGGTTGTATGGGGCTCTGAGCAACCTGATCTAGTTGAAGATGTCCCTGCCCATAGCAGGAGGGTTGGACTAAATGAACTTTAACCCAAATTGTTCTATAATTGTATGATTCTTCATCTGTCCTTATAGGAACTCTAGCTAATGTGCTGAAAACAGTGGCAGTTTGAACAGGCTGAAGTCACCTATTTTTTAAACCTGAAAACGTGTGCAAATTTTGTGTTTTGTTTTGGAAGCAAAACAGGGCATAATCTGATAGATTTATTTTGCAGCAGGGTATGGTGAAGTTGTATCAATCTCTCCTGTTTCAGCTTACATGGGATTCTCTGATTCTTCAGGGACAAAACATGGAATGCTTTCTTGTGAGAGTTTCTTGCAGTAATTGTCTATAATAATACTTTATTAACTTGGAAGAGATTATCAAACCACACCCTTGGTCTGAGCTGCAAAAATGCAAACAAGTTAAAATTACATTTAGAAGTAGCAGTGAGATTGTATTATAAAGACCTTTATGTACTCTTTCTGAATCAGAGATGTTTTGCTTTAGGTATGTGATTAGCAGTGTAGCTTCCTTACAGTAACTTGACACACTTATTATCAAGTACAATGAAGATTTTAAGAACTGCTGCTTTTGTTTTAATTAGAATTTCTAGTACAACTGCAAACCTTTCAGCAGCAAATAATACACTAACATCTCTGCAGTTGGAGGGGGACCTAATTAGTTTTCTGAAGTTTGTAATGATTTGACTGCAATTAGGTATCTCAAACTATCAGTTTTGTTGGGAAGACACATTGGATTTTTTGGTCTTCATTAGAAGGCTTTTTCAAATCTAACTTTTGGGATTTTGTAGCACGAAACAATTTAGGTGTTTAGTTCAAGAAGATGGTTTTCAATTTTGTATTTATTATTTTCTACCATCATTCTGTAGATAATGATCTTAAGTTGATCTGTATGTCCTTTCATTATAGTTTGACTTGACAGTAATTTTCTCCCATCTTTTTGTGTCATTTGGTTTATGTATTGTTTGGTTTTTTGTTTTGTTTTAGTGTTTTGGTGTTTCTTTTTGTTTTGTTTTAAGGCAAATAATACCTTTAAAGCATAATGCTTTCTTTCTCCCAATTTAGGCAGCCTTTCCAATAAATACATGACTCAGGGAAAAGCCTCACAGAAGAGGACCCAGCAAGAATCATGAGGGATATTAAGCACTGATAAAATGAAACACAGACCCATCATTCACTTAAAAGAAATGTCTTTGGCTAAAGCATATGAATTCACAGGACAGCAGCATAGACAACTTTCAGCTTAAGTTCAATGAAAATATGGGTGTTTCCTTTCAAACAGCTAATACAAGCAACTGTGGATTTCAATACAAACCCCTGCTCTTTAATAGATTGTTTGAGCATTTTAATAGAAAGCCATGATGTTTTGTATTTGTTTACTAGGTAATGCATTTAGAAAAGGGCAGGTACTAAAAATGAACTGTTTTCAGGGTTTTGTTGTTCCACCTGACCATTTTAAACTGCACTAAAAATATGTGCTAGCCAAATAAATTATATTTTCTTCAAAAATGAATCTTTTGAAGGAGCAAATGATCTTTATTAATGTGGATTGTTTACTGAATCCTTGTGTAAGTGTTTGAGATGTTTGTAGACTGCTACATTCTTTTTTTATTTCTCAAGAGAACTAAAAACATAGACACTAGTCATCGTATGTAAAACAATCTCTGGACAAGAAGTGCCACTGAGATTTTATGGGGTTGTTTTCTGTTCTGTGATTTTTGGGAGTTCATTTGCTGCTGTGTTCGTGTTCAAGAAGAAGGAAAGAAAGAGAGAAAGACTAGGTAACAGGTCAGTCCTGTTTTGTTGCTGCTAAGAATCTATTTCAAGGCCTTGGGGATACAGACAAAAATGCTTTAAGAAATAGAGGTATTATATTTGGCAACTGGGGAAAAATACATGTCCATTTTCATGGAATGTAAAGAGTATCCTTGTTCCAGTCAAGAATTTACATTCATTAGTAGTGGGAACTTGAGCTTTACTTGAAGTCCTTCCAGAGGTGGTAATGTACCATCTTATCTTGTTCAGAAAAGTAGTTATGTGTTAAAATTGAAACCACTGTTAATTTATGAATCTGAAATAAATTTTAAAAAAAGTGAAAATCAGACTTAAGTTCTTCTATTTTTTTCTCAGGTTGTAGTTTTCAATATTCCTGACATAAATGTATAATTAATGATAATTTACTATAATTATCTGGACTTAGAACCATCATGTTTAATTTGTTTTTCCCCATCAATCTACTTCTATGGAAGTCGAAAGCTAGAATTGCCAAAGGAGTCTTAGGGAACTAGCATCCTAAATCTTGTTTTGGTTTTCACCCATCTGAAGTCAGCTATCTATGAACTTTTACATCTGTTGCTTTCACAAATAATTTCTTCTGCGTTTTTTTCCTAAACACATTTTCAAACATATTATCTATGTGCTTTATTTAGCTTTCTGTTCAGAGTTACTTCCAATTTTGCTGGTGGGAGTGAAGTGTATAAACCTCTTCTGAGCCAGGTTCATACTCTGTCCTTCTTGAATGATATAGAGGGACACACAGTTGTTTACTTATGCTGCCTTTTTTATTAGAAAAAAGTGCTGTTGTTGTATTTCCCAGGAATTTCACATTCTTTTGATGTCCGAGTTCCCAAAGTTGGAATAGGTTTTATGCTTTGAATAGTAGGTTATCAGTGCTGAGAAATTAAGAAAGATAAAGTTTTTTTCAGGTTTGCAACACAGTTAACTGTCTTAAAGAGGTAAGTCAATTGAGCTATGTCATTTAGCTATTTAACTACTAGATCATATACATCCATTTTTCCTAATGTAATTGTTCCGGTGAGGTTTGTTTCATAGCTGTACTTAAAACTGTTTTCCCATCTGTTACAATTTTACTTAAATTTATTTATTACACATCACATAAATATCATCACATTTTTATAAGACCTACAGAAGGCACATAAAAAATTATATTCATTAGTAAGTTTCCAGGGTTTGAAATATCTGCTTAGAATGGGAGTTTTCTAGCAAGGAAAGTTACTGGCTTTTTCTTCCATACTGATAACTTACCTATATTTCTTGTTACTCACTTGAACTAGTTAGATTTTAAAACTGATTTTTGCATTTATCTTCTCTGAGAGAAGGCTATTTTTTCTAGCCCATGCTCAGTCTTCCTTGCAGACATTTATTCAGCAGACAGGGGACTAAGGAGTGATGACTGAAAGCATCCTGAGGAAAGTAAAGCTCTTTGTGCCTGCATGATAGAGTGTGAATGATGAGGGAGGGTATTAGCTGCATTTGTACATGAGCTTCCCCCCTTCAAGTGTACTAAATTCACCTTTCAGCCCAGTAGTGCATTAAACCCTCCTGCCGCTAAATAGGAGTAGTTTAGTTGAGATACATGCTCAAGATGCATGAATTATTTGTGAAAAGACACACTTTTTATAGCTAAAGAAAATGCAACTGTCCTTATACACATGCTGTCTTTATATTTGAGGTAGTAGTACTGTAGTGCTTCAGTAAAGAGCAGTGGTGTAATTATGTATGTAAAAAACACATAACACATCCTACATACTACCAAGCTCTTTAGAACTACTAAGGCCAGAATCAGCAAAGTGAGTGAGGTGATGAGACCTTAAATGTGGTTCTAGTGCTTGGACTTCAAAACAGGGATTTAAAGTATTATCTAGCATATTTAAGGATGCTGGAATGTGGAAATGAAAATGATGGCATAGCCATCATTCAACTTAAAGTAATGGTATGAGTGTCCCTGTACTAAGGCTTTTGGGGTTTCTTGCTAATCAAGTTGCTGCAGCCACCAGGAGTTGGGGAATGGCAGCTCAGTTCATCCAGCAGCTTTCAAGCTCTCCTCCCATAGTGCCTCTGCACCAGGCAGGGATCAAGAAGAGCAGCTGGGCCCTGACCACTGCATGGCCATCCTCTCACTCTGCCCCAGACCGGCATGAACGCGGAGGAAAGGGCTGGATCCTTGTCAATAGGCAGCAGACACAATGTATTGTCTGTGATGGACCATAGCAGTTACTGGTTCCAGATCCTGTGCACTTCACTCAGTTTGGAATTTGTCCAAACTAGATCACTCTACATGGGTTTTGCCTGCTGAGCCAAAGCTCCCTATCAAATAGCCATATGTGTTATTTTAAAATGCTTGCCAGTGTGATGGTCAATAAATATTCACATTCTGTGCCTATATTTTGTAGGTGGGAGACTATGGACTCCTGGGACTCCATTGTTCCCTGGTGTGGGAAAATGCTTGGGGGTAAAAAGATAATGGTATGGAAAATATAGAGGAAAATAGGATTGCTACTCTCTGGATGAAATGTGGCTAGCATACCTGAACTTCCCGCTCACTATACATGCTAAAGGTGGGTGGAGTAGAGTATGTGGCAGCCAGGCTCTTACAGAGGATTGAACTTTGTGGTCTTTTCTGGCTGATAAGCTGCACAGCAGCTGAAAACCAAGGGAGATAAAGGAAGATGTCCCACTGTCGAATCAGCAGTTGTGCTGAAATCATTCTTCTTAGGCTGACACATTATGTATTCTGAGATATCCACCCCTCACTGGATAAGCTATATGAGTACAGCTTTAAGTTCCATCTAAACATAAGAAAATAGTACAAAAGTGAATTCAGAAAGGTGAGAAGTTAGGAAAAACTCCATTGTAACTTCTGGAGTCACTTGACAGGCTCAACCACTCTTTGCCCCTATGGGGTAAGAACAGTGTTCTGTAAGTGGTAAATTATTGCCTTGAGCTCACTTTTGCTAGGAATTAGAGCTTTTAAGTGCATTGCTTTGAATATGTTTTTGCAGTCAGCTACTTTTACCAGCAATCTTAGAACCTTAATGTGTCAAAATTCTAGGCTGCATCCAAAGCAGCAGGACCAGGGAGCCAATTCTGCCCCTCTGCTTGCCTCTTGTGAGAAACCACTTGGAACACTTCATCCAGCTCTGGGCCCTCCAACTTAGGAAGGATATGGAACTGTTCAAGTGTCTGGCCTCCTCTGCACTAAAGCTGATAAAAGGACTGCAGCCACCTCCCTTATGAAGACAGGTTGAGAAGGTTGGGGCTGTTTAGCTTTAAGAACAGAAGATTTTCTGGAGACCTCATGGTGCCTTTCCAGTATCTGCAGAGGGCCTACAGGGAACCTGAAGCCTTCATCAGGAACTGTAGTGGTAAGACAAGGGGGGGATTTAGATGCGGTATTAGGAAGAAATTCGTTACTGTGAGGGAGGTGAGGCACTGCACTCGGTTGCCCAGAGTAGTTCTGGATAAGGCCTTGACCAACCTCGTCTAGTGGGACGTGTCCCTGCCCACGGCAAAAGGCTTGGAACTAGATGATCTTTAAGCTCCATTTCAACCCTCTAACATTCTAAGTTAATAAATATTGTCATTCCGTAACCAGTTGAGCCTTCAAGGGCGCTGACAGGCTAATCAATCATTAAAGTGTTTTCAGAAACACCTCCCCTCTCCACGTGACAGCTGAGCGGCTGTTTTGCCGCGGCCTCCGCCGGGGCAGCTGAAGGGCAGAGCGCCCTAGCCGCCTTCGCCGCTTATCTCGGCGTGCAGCCCGCCGCCTGCAGAGCCCCGCCCGCCGGAGCCGGACCGGGACCGGACGCCGGTCCCGGGGGTGGGGCCGCCGTCGCCCGCCCCGCCCGCGGCCCGTGCGCGGTGGCGTCACGGCGTGCGGGCGGTGCTGCCCTGGCCGAGGGCGCCGGGCAATGGCCTCGTCCGTGGTGCGCGCCACGGTGCGCGCTGTCAGCAAGCGCAGGATCCAGGCGACCCGCGCCGCCCTCACGCTGGTCAGTGTCGCGGGCGGGAGCCGGGGACCCCGGCACCTCGCGGTTGCGGGAGCTGCGTCATGGGCCCCTTCGGCCCCGGCAGTGAGGCGGCCCCTGGCGACAGCGGGGCGGGCACAGGGACGGGGATGGGCCGGCCTGCTGGGCTGTGCCCGCTCGGCCCGGGATCGGCCGGCACCCCTAACCCCAGCGGGGCGGCTGCAGCGGGCGGGCTGCAGAGGGCTCTTCTTCCCCCTTCCGAGCTGAGAGGCGGTAGCTCCTACTCCTCGCCAGTCCCGCTGAGGGGAGGCGCCGCGCTCCGCCGCTGCGCTTGCGGAACCGCAGAGTTCCGGGCCAGCACCGCTGCGGCCCCTGCGAGCGCGGGGCCTTGTCGCCCCAAAAAAGAGTATTTGATTAAAATGTTTTGGAAAAGGTTAACTGCCGAGACTGACGCGTAGATTCTTTCCAAGAAGGCTTTACATCCTGTTGTTAATAACAATATATAAGTGCGTGCATTTTGTACCAGCAGGCGTGCTGGAGAGGCCGAACTTGAAAACATGGTGTTTGGTCATAGGTCGATGATCTCAGAGGTCTTTTCCAACCTCTGATTCTGAGAGAGATCCCTGCAGAGAAAAGTACAGTCAGTTCCGCGCAGGAACAGGGGCAGAGCGAGTGCACACTGCTCAGAGTAGGTAATTCCTGCTCAGTAGTGGGTCTCTAACAACAAGAGTGGTAGCGATAGTTAGAAAGGATTTTCTATTACAAGTCTACTTGCCATTTGCTTTGTGTGTTTAATTTGGCTCATAGTAAGAATTTCACATTACTAATGATTTTCTCAGTGTCTTAGAAACTTGTGGGGATGTAATGTAAATTTTTACATTTGTGTTGTGTTCTTGCATTTCTGCATCAATTAGATCTGCATGAATGGTGAATTTTATCTTGTGTTAAGTCACAGGTTCCTTTAAGGTTAATGGGGAGAGAGAAGTAGACCATAAGCCCTCTAAATCTAAGTGATTTTTGTCTGTAATGAGTATGTGACAAAATTTTTACAAGAACAGAGCTACTTGATTGAATTATGATAGTGATTTTAGGGGAAAAAAACGCTAAGAAACAACATGGATCTTGACAGGCTTGAGAGGTGTGCTGATACAAACTTCAGGAAGTTCAGCAAAGGGAAATACAAGGTCCTGCGCCTGGGTCAGGGCAGTCCCAGTCATACCAACAGGTTAGGTGGAGAATGGATTCAAGAAGGACTTGGGTCTGATGGTTGATGAGAGGCTGGACATGACCTAGCAATGTGTACTTGCAGCTCAGAAAGCCAGTTGTATCCTGGGCTGCATCCAAAGCAGCTTGGGCAGCCAGGGAGGGGATTCTGCCCCTCTGCTCTGTTCTGGTGAGACCCCACCTGGACCCCTGCATCCAGCTCTGGGGCCTCCAACATGAGAAGGACATGGAGCAAATCCACAGGAGGCCACAAAGTTGGTAAGAGGACTGCAGCCACCTCCCCTATGAAGAAAGGTTGAGAAGGTTATCTGGAGACCTCATGGCGCCCTTCCAGTATCTGCAGGGGGCCTGCAGGGAAGCTGGAGAGGGAACTGTAGTGATAGGACAAGGGGGAGATTTAGGTGAGATATTAGGAGAAAATTTGTTACTGTGAGGGAGGTGAAGCACTGGAATGGGTTGCCCAGAGAAGTTCTGGATGTGTTTCAAGGCCAGTTTGGGTAAGGCCTTGACCAACCTGGCCTACTGTCCCTGCCCAGCAGGGGTGTTGGAACTAGATTATCTTTCAGTTTCTCTTCTATCCCAAGCCATTCTGATAATCTAACTGCCAAAACCTGCACTTTTTAGGATTAAGGATTGAATTCTTGAGGTGTCTGTTTGCTGGCAGTGCGTGTAATGAGAGCAATGAAGAGGTGGTGTGCTCTCTGTCAATTAGGTTGAGCAGACACCTGTTTTACAGCAGTGTGTATCTTACAGGCATCTACTTCAATACATGCAAGCACTCACTGCAAATAAACAAAATCAAATTTATATGTATGCTTTTGTCTTTCAGACCCCTTCTGCTGTCCAGAAGATAAAAGAGCTCCTGAAAGATAAACCTGACCATGTAAGTGTTGACAGGGTCAGTCTGTAGGGTATGCTAAGGTATTAGCTCATGATTGCAAAGCATTTCTGGCCAACTTAGAAGTTTGAACTGAACACTAAGGTGTTTGTTAGAGATGTTGACATCTTTTTTTGGTGCAGAATGCATAAGCTTATTTATATATCCAGCTTTGTTTTGTTATAAAATGAAATGCAGGAAACAACTGACTGTAATGACATTTCATGGTACAGTTACTGTTGAGATTAATGAAGCTGGAAAAACTTCAAGCTTCAGGTATTTTTGAGTTAAATTTTAATGAAACGCTTTAGCATGGTGTAGTAGTGACTTCTTATAGAGATAGAGCTCTTCAGCTGTTATTATTTAAGTTCTTGTAGGAGTTCTTATTGTGAAGTATGCAATAGTGAAGTTATATTCATATGCATTGGAGAAAATCTAATTCTTAGGAAACTTGCCAGACAGTGTGATTTTTTAAGTAACCAGTGTTTCACCAAATAATGAGTTTGTCATCTTTTCTGCTTGAGGGAAAGACACACAGAGGCTTCTTTTATAACCATTGTAAAAACAAGCATTAGCTTTTTTTAACCGTAAGTATTGTTTCAAGAAGAGTATTTCTTTTATTAACCAAGGCGATTGTTTATTTTGCTTCCTGTATGTCTGCAACTAACTAGACTTATTTGTTCTAATGTTTTAAGCCATCCTAAGGAAGCCTGGGTCTACAATTTATATGGTCAGTCATTTCCTTACTCTACATGGTGCTAGCATTTTCCAACCTATTATTTATAGCAGTTCCTGTAGAGAAAGGTATTTAGTGTGAAAGGATCAGATGCGGTTTGTTTGGAAAGCTCATTTGATGAGAAGTGTTACATTTTGACACATTTTTATCACTACATATGGACATAGATAATAAAATTTGTCTCTTCAGTTATGAAGCATTGGTGTGTAGAAGGTGATATAGATGCTTCTTAAAGATTCTTACATACAAATAGTTTTCTACTTCGTTAAAACGTCTGCTTGACTTTGTCAGACTTCCTGAAAGCTGTGAATGTTACAGATGTTGACTAAGTTGGCTTTTAAGGCCAGTTAGAACAGTACACATATACATATACTTTATTTAGGGAGGGGTTTGCTTCTTAAGTGAGACTGGCAACAGAGGTAATGAAAACTCAAAGTATGTTTTTCAGAAATTCAGTTTAAAGTAAGTTTCCTGATGGTGTCATTACAAGAGTTCTGTGATAATCTAGTAACTTCCCTTGTTTTGGCCTCACAGCTTCATAATTATGTTACTGTATATAATCTTGTCATAGTATCTGAATTAGCATCTGAGTAAACTCAGATTACATAAGTAATTTGAAGTCGCAAAAATACCTGTCTTTGAAATTTGACTGTCTTTTTGAGACTTGGTTCCTACAGGAGTGTCAATGGTTCATTACTTCAAAAATTTGACATACTGTAGGGCATGATTCACTCCAGCAAGCATCAGATTTATTTTTTTTACCTTAGCAGTTCAATTTATTAAAAAAAAAACGACGTTATCTCTTATCTGTTACACTAATTCACTTTTGCATTTAGGCAGTGGAGAAAAATAAATCTCGGCATTTCATTGTTCTGCATACTTTTTAACTTGATGTTTTGAATATATTTTAAAAAGGAAGTCATGCATGTGGTGGTGTTTTTTGTTGTTTCTTTTTCTTTAGGTAGGTGTGAAAGTAGGTGTTCGTACTAGGGGATGCAATGGACTTTCTTACACATTAGAATATACAAAATCTAAAGGAGACTCTGATGAAGAAGTAGTTCAAGATGGTGAGTTTCTGGTACAGCAGCACAAGCTTCTGTGGTGGGGGGATGAAACCTGGTCATTTTGAGAGAAGAAATCTATGTTGTCAAAGTTTTGTGCAGATTGTTGGATTGGCAGACTTTAAGAAGGGTATGAAATGGGTTACTGTCTGTAATGCAGGGGAATTGTGTACTCAAGGTGACATTTGTTGCCCTGTTATACAGCTTATTTTTTTTTGTCCCCTGTAAAAAAAAAAAAAAGGCATTCATATGCACCTGTAAGTAACAGTTCCAGACTTCTGCCAGACTTCTTTAGGTAGAATGAAAACAGTGATGAAAATACCACATTAGGACCGGTAAACCAAGATGTAGTCTTGGTAGTCTTTATACTTAGTTTCCTCTTTTGTTGTTACTGGTCAAAATAAAATTTCAAAGTGATTGACGGTTTTGTTGTATGTAATTTCTGGTTTTCTCTTTGTTCCAAGGGGTTAGAGTGTTTATTGAAAAGAAGGCGCAGCTGACACTTCTAGGAACTGAAATGGACTATGTAGAAGACAAACTGTCCAGTGAATTTGTCTTCAACAATCCAAACATCAAAGGAACATGTGGCTGTGGAGAAAGCTTTAACATCTGAAATCTCAGGACTACTTTTTTGAGCAGCCCAAAACACTTACATGACTTTCAGAAGCAAATGCATTTTCTTCAGGTTTGTAGGCTGCGTGAAGTGGGGATACTGTTAAGAAAAATAAACTTAAATATTTGAAAATATAAGCTGTTTGTTAAATTCCACCACTGATTTAGATGTGCTATAATTTGTGATAAGTTGGGATCTAAAAGGTAAGAACAGTAAGTGCTGCAGTAACATCTCTTACTTCCACTTGCCAAGAAAATAAAATTTCACTGTTTTCCTGTTACTTTCTTTGTCAATCCTACTCATACTTCCCCATTCAAAACCCATTTGAAAGAATACATTGTGTTCTGCCTTGATTTGGGGAAAACAAACCAATAAACAAAAAATCGCAACCATTTCTATGTGAGTATTTATAAAGATTTACATATACAAGCTCACAATCCTTGCTTACCTTGTAGTTTTCCAATGCTTTCATCTTTTTACAAGTGCTTTTTCTGGTGGTTTATTTTCCCTTAAATTCAGGGAAGTAAAAATGTTATTCATGTATTAATATAGTGGTAGGCTATGGTAGAAATCTGTTGTAGAAATGCTTCAAAGAGGGCTAGGCTAATTTTAATTCTTTTCCTTTCTTTGTTGAAGGCACAGTCTCTGCTGTACTTGGTCATTTTCAAAGCATGAAGTATCTGGGCACTGGAGGGCTAAAAGTGATACATAGACCTTGTTTTTCACATTTCAGTTTTTTATCTTGCCTCAATTAATTTGCAAAGGTGGTAAAACTACTTCCATATTTCATTCCCCGTGTTCACAGAATGTGCTGTGTTTGTATCAAAATCTATGAAAACTTTTATCAAGTCACAAATTTCAGATTTCTCATTACCTTTTTTTTTTGTAATCATGCATGCTACTAATTTTGTTAGAGTTTGAACTCTTTTTCATAACTCTTTAGGTAGCAGAATTTTTTCAACAAAGTTTATGGTCCCCTCTCTTTAACTCCTGTCTTGAGGTTAACTTGATAAGAGGAGAAAAGGCATTGTTAATTAGAAAAACCCCTTAATATTTCATATTACTTTTAAATTAATCTAGGCAGTAATTAAAATACTGTAAGAGGCCATTTTTTCTTTAGAATTTACTTTATCAGAATTTTGATTTTGTAAATGAGTGTCTTTCAAGCTTATACAGTCTTCAGCAGTTCTTTAGTGGTGCTGAGACAGAAGTAAATGTCACTCCAGACTCCCAAAACCTGGTATGAGAGAGAAACTGTTCCACCCTTTTATCTCCAGATTGTCATCCAGAGATTATGTTGTGCAGCTTAGGTGCTCACTTGTGCAGAAAAAAAGGTAACTTGTATGCTTGAGCTAGTGAAAATAGTGCAGATCAGAAGTAGGGGACAGCAGGAGTGTTGCTGGTGTTGAGATGGGAGTGATCTGGGAGCATTAAGGCTGCGTGTTGAAAATCTAGAGGTCATTTTGATGTGGACAGTTGTACCCCCATGCCTGTCACCAACTGCTGTAGATGTAGGATTGCACCTACATTTTGGTTCTTCCTTCTGCACCTTTTCCAGGGCAAAGGGAAGAATAATAATAAAAAATCATCTGCTTTATGTAGTGCACAGGAACAGGTCAGAATTACTTATAGTTAATACTTGAATTTTGGTTGTATATCACCTTTTGATGTAGAGACACTATTTCCTTCAACAGTCAACTGTTGCACACAGTTACTTTATGTAGTGATTCAGGAATTAGTGGTAAAACACTGGTGAAGTGCTTCTATAGTGATGTAACTCTTTCACTCTTGCCAAACAAAAACATGGAGTTCATGTGACATAGTTGCATTACATCTAAAACTCCAAGCTAAGGGCATTTTTTCAGATTGCATTTCTCTGCTTCTTGCTAGGGATAAGACTTTGAATGTGGTAACACTGGTGGTTGCTAAGAGTGCTGGTACTTACTCATTTAACTTGATTTGGAGTGGAGAGGATTGGTTTGAGGTTTATTTTAGACCTGTGGCATGTATAGCAATCCTTTTTGTGTGTTTGTGTATGCCTCGAAATGAAAGTTTGCACTTTTGTACTCCCGTGAAGTAATCATCTTAAGTTGTCACCTTACTAAGACAACTAATGCACAATGTGTTAAACTTCTGCTAAAGTGCTATTTACAGTTGCATACAAACTATAGTTTTGTTGATTAGTCCATTATAATTTTGTGCAACAATGTATGTAGTGTCCTCAGTTATAATAATAAATATAACCTGTTTGTAACCATGAAATATTCCTATCTTGAATGATTTTTTATAGTAATAAAAAGCACTGGGGAAAAGAACAGGTTTGTGTGCTGGGATTACAAAGTAGACACAATGCTGTTGTTATGCAACTTAATATCTCCCAAAAATATTAAACATTTCCAGATATTAGCAGCACTGAAATGGCATAGAAACATATGACAAGAAAAATTAGTTAACTGTGTACATAAGATATTTATGCATACTGGGAGAGTGTGCTGTTAATGCATAGCCTTCCATTAAAATTCATGACACGCTATTTTCAGGGTAAAAATTCTAGCAGACAAGATGAATATATTTTGAAAGCTTTCACATACCAAAAATCATTACAGTTTCAGTGCAGCATAATGATTTTGATCAAAGGCACTACTGATGTAAAAGGTTTTTGAAACTGGCTAGACATTTCCAGGATGAGAGTCAAAGGGCATTCTTCACCATTCCACTTCTGTGCTGTATCATGGCACTCATATTCTACAGTGTACTTAAGTCCATGACACATTTGGAGTTTTCTCTTAGATACACCTTTTGCTGTTAGGTGAAGAATCTGAAGAATGGAAGGTGAAGTAATGAATTCTGGAAAAATGTGAGAGGTTGTTGATACAATTGCATATTCATGATGCTGGAGAGAGGAAGAGAAATCCTTCATACAGTCAGGAACCTGGAAAGGCTTTCTGTTGGGTGCTCTTACAGATCTTGCAAAAAATCGCTTGCTTGACCAGGTTGGTATCCCTGTTTGACCAAGTTTTATAGCTCTTTTTGGATGGCTGAGGAAGGAAAATTTGTTTAGGAAAAAATTGAGTAGCTCAATATGCAAGTCAACTGAACATCAGGTGATGGAACAAAATGAACCGGAGCTACAAAATAAAAAATATTCAGGGACTGGCTTTTTCATGCAAAGTAAACTTTTTTTTTTTTTTAACTTAATTCCTTTATACTATATTTTGCTTCTAGTGGCTGAGGTTTTGTTTGTTTGTTTTCAGGTTTTTTGGTAGTTGTAATTATTATTACCCCTGTTTCTTTAACTCAGCACCTTCACCACTGGGAAAAATCTCCTCCTATACTACTGTTGTGCTTAACACTGGCTGCCTGGCTGTTCATGACACAAATTTTATGGTGCTAAAATTCTGCAGTTTCTTCTTGCAGAAGAATTCCATTGTTGTCTGTTGTGGCAGAATGTGCACCTCTGTCTTCATCCCAAAATAACCCTCAAAAGAGTACTTAAATTTTAAAATAAAAGAATACTTTGAAATTACTTTTTCTCATGACCAGCTTTTTGTTTGTGATCTGCCAGTAGCTTGGGCTGTCGTGCATGCTGCTGCCACTTTTAACACCTAAGAGATGTCCTGCTTCAACATGGTGAGGAAAATGTACATACTTAGTGCAATTCCACATGCATTTGTTTTTGAACAGCATTTGAATAGCAAAATTTGTATGCAATGTCTGACATTTTTCTTGAAGAGAGGAACAGCAAGGGAAGATGAACTACTCAACTTTAGCAGGGTCCTCACCTTTTATGCTCCCTTTCAGGGGTCTGTGCCTCAGCCTGTGTGTGCCTTAGCTGGCCACTGTGCACCCCAAGTCTCGCACGAGAACCCATGGGTCCCAAACCCTGTCTGTCTAGGGGCAGGATGGCCGGCCCATACAGACTGAGCTCCAAGGGCTAGTTCATGGGAACAAATACCTACTGACACTGGGTGGCAGCAAGTTTCCAGTCTAAACGTTTCAAAAGGCAAATCACCTCTACTCATGTCAGTGTTCCAAGTTTCCTATTGGTTTACCAAATACAAGAGTACTTTTGCCTATACAGGTGAAAAATATTGCTCAGCTCTGCTGTTTGTCTTTCTTGCATTCTGCTCTATGCTTTATATCTGTTCCTGACACCTGGCAAATGATCACAGAAATACAAATTGCCCAACCATTTCCAAGAGGGAAAAAATGCAGAGGGTTTTTCTGACCAGCTTTAGCTTTTGAAGCGTTGGGTTTTTTCACCATTCCTCCTCATTTTCACGACTTGCTACTAGGAGGCTGGCATTTGGCTGACATTGGGTTCTGGACATAAAATCTGCAGGGATACACACTGTTACAGCTTCCTTAAGTTCACTTTCTTCTTAGTGATCTGTTTATACATGTACCATAACACAGTGTTCCAGACAAACTACATTTTTAAAGTACTTTTGGACAATTCTATTAATTAAGGCATAACGTGAAAATCAGAGGTTTTTTTTCACAGAGCAGTTGACATCTGCAGTCTATTTACAAACATTTTAAGATACACATATTGCATATGAGTTCAAAAAAAAAAGTACTTGTCATTATTGTGGACTGTCAAGGAACATGGTTCTTTGTCTCTTCTGTGGTCATGCTTTTATTTTCATGCCCAGTCTGTGATTATTTTTTATAGTCTGTTTTAAGATTTTTTTTTCCAAAGATGATCTATTTGCACTGTATGATGATCAGTTATTACGAACTGCAACTTTCATCAAAACTTCTAGTCTTCAAAAAATTTAAGCAACAACAGAAAAATTCAACGTCACCCAAGTAATATATTTTTACAGTTCTGCACTATCAATGTGAAGATTTTCTATTATGCTTTTCAAGAATTTTTGTCATCCCTCACAAAATCCCTCCCTCCATGCTTTCTGGAGCAAGTGCACATCTCTCTTCTATACTATGCAGTTTGCAGTAAAATCTAACAATTGGAATGCTACAGCAGGTAACAAAAACAGCTTGTTTTCTAATGAGCCTGTTATTAGCAATTGTTCACAAATAGATACTGAAAAGCAAAATGCTGTATCACTAAGAACAGGACGGAGATTCCCACACAGTTCCATACCTGAAGATGTCAGTTTTCTAAATCAAAGTGAGAAGTACCTGTTGCTGGAGGACACAAAGAAGTTGGTCTGTGAGCCATTGCAAAAATTTATATTTCCTTTAAGTGTTAGTGTCAGTTTCTTTGATCCAAGGCAAGTATTTCAGGGGGAGAGAGGGGAAAGAAATGTTGTGCAAAATAAAACACTTTAGGAAAGAGAAAAGACTCCAGTCAGCATTAAAGATTTCATCCATGTCTACATTATACAATTCTGATGGTGAGCAGTCTATACTGATAATTATTTATGGATGTTTCAGAGTACTACAAATGGAATTATTCAGGAACCATGGAATAAAAATTAAAAGAAGGAAAAGTCTTCATTCCAAGAGCCAGCTTGTGGATATAGGAATTCAGATATTAGTCTCTGAAACAATTTGGAAGTAATAGAAGCATGAATATCAAGGACATGAAAAAATATCTTTGTCAAAGCAGAAGTAGGCAAACAATCAACTACATTTATTTACATAAAACAAGATTGCTTCCACAAAACCACGATGAATATTAAAAACATATATAAGCCCTACAGGCATTTGGGAGCACTTTAAGATCCATGTGCATAGAGGTAGTTGATTCCTACAAGCTTGTTAGTTGCTGCTTGTGTTGAATTCAGTGGGGAACTTGTCTTGGATTTTGGTGGGAACTGGATTAACATACAGAATGTTTTCTTTTTAAAATCATGACACAGGACACCTGCTCTGAAATGTACAAACGGGCTGTTTTTATGAATCTGCTATAGCTAATGGCTTCCATATACTGTGACCATTTTGTGCAGGGAGGTTACCACACCAGTGCATCTTTAGTTCCACTTGAACAACAAAGGGAGAATCTGTGCCAAAGCAGTACTTTCCATATATCTTCTTCCCTTCTCCCCACCTTCATTACTACAAAATACTTCAGGGTTGCATATGAATTTTCCATCTAATACCGTCTATGTGTGTGTATATGCATGTGTGCATGCACGTCTAAGCAAAGCACCATGGCTCTGAGTGGCCTTCCTGCAAAGCTTGGGAAAAACTAAACCAGTAGTTTTAGGTCTTGGCTTCTCAGACACAGCGTCAAATCTTCAAGGAATGATGCAGTGGAGGCTGTATATTTTCCACTGTTGCAGTATGTTTGCGTAGGTGAGTCATCACCTGATGACTGCCATAGCATCCATTTCCTTACATCCTCCAAGGAGCTGACAACTGCTCAGGCAGCTGGTTTCAGTTGGTTCTCACACTGTCTCTGCCTAGACATTCCTCAGAGGCCACAGCAACCAAATCAATACCTAGATGACAAAGAAGGCTTTTACATGGGGACAGACTGAAACAAGGTGAAATAAGATCTGTATTTTGGTTCAAGTAGGAGATGCAATATAGGCAGCGTCAGTTCTAACCTATCATCCTGGACCTGCCAGCAACCAACTCTTGTAAGAGTGTGCAGTTGTCAAGTGCTGACAGCTAGCCGTTGGCTTTGTGACTGGCAAGATGAGTGCCAAACAGTGATTCTGTATGAATTATTTTACCTCATAATTTTATAATCTGTGAAAATCACTCTATTCACCCCATAAAAGCAGAAATAGGTCTATTTTTCCTTTTTTTCTGCTTTGTGTTTTGTCTTTTGGTTTTTTCCTTCTGAGAAACAACAACAAACAATGTAGCCATTTATCAGGTGTAGCTGTCTCACTGAAAGTGTTAGGCCCTGAGCACCAGTTTAAATTACAACATACAGAGGTCCCACTTATTCTAGAGAAAATGTTGTATTATATGTGCATGTTAAAATAATGCGCTTTTTTTGCCAGTGTCAGAAATACGTATGTGATCTTCCACAGTCTAAAGAGATTGCAATGGAAAATTTGACAGGATGTTAGATATGTGCTGGTTTAAAAGCAAAACCAGTGAGAGACTCCAAGTCAGAAGTACAATTTAATAAGAGAAAAAGAGAAGTAAAATAAAGTAAAATAAAATAAATTCAATAGTACAAAATACCAGTGACAGAGTCAGAATACAACCTGACACTGTTAGGGTGGTAGTAGCAATCCAGATGAGATGGTCTTGTCGAAGCAGTAATCCTGAAGAGAAGGTCTGGTAGCTCTTGTCCTCTGGGAATCCAGTGG